>RJWM01007671.1:0-76809 GCA_004363535.1 Dasyprocta punctata | reverse complement strand
ACTGGGGATTGAACTCACAACCTCACGCCTGCCAGGGCAGGCGCTTAAGCCACTGAGCCAAACTCCCAGCCCTGGTTTTTTGAGGCAGGGTCGCACTGTGTAGCTCAGGCCGGCTTTGCGCTCGCGTTGTAGCCCAGGCCGGCCTCGAACTCACAACGCTCCTCCTACCTCAGCCTCCTGAGTGCTGGGATTAAAGGCGTGCGCCACCATGCCCGGCTTGAGCATGATTTTTAAAAAAGATTTCCCCACATCTCATTGGCCAGAGCAAGCCACATGGAAAGTTTGATGGAAATGAGGTTGCTTATATTCTCTTCTCTAGTGTTATCAGGTAGCTGCTAAAAGTGGTTGGAGAAATAATCGTTACTGGGGTTTTGAGTTGCTTGTGTCTCCTTCTGGAGTTAGATTTCAGGTTCTTCTCATCTCAAAGAAAGAATGGAATGAAACAGGCAAAGAGCAGTGACAAAGTTTATTTGAAAAAGTAAAAGGGAAGAGTAAGAAAGAAACTTGCTCTGCAGAGAGAGCATGGACTGAGTAACAGGAAAAAGGAAGCCACAATAGCAAGCTTCTTTTGGCATCTGTGTCCTGTTGTCTAAATCTCAAGGAAACCCATGAGAACTACCTATGGGTCCTGAGAAGCAGTGCTGGGATCCGACATCTGAGGCTGACATTAGGTCTGGTCCATCCTATTCTCTCCAGTTCTAGGGAGAAATCCATGTTTGGGGCTTTGAGAACTACTCTGTGCACATGTTCCTGGATCTTTATAATAAATAGGTCAGGCCTACTTCCCCAGCCAGCTTTGCCACACCCTAATCTCCTTTGTCACTGGAATGGATCAATAAACATCTGTGAACCAGGAAAAAAATCTACCACACCTTTTTGAAAATTAGTCTCTAGTTCTGACACTGTACTTTGGAACATAACAACTATTAGATTATGAGGCTTCAGCGAGAGTTGCAGTTTAATATCCTATTTTTATATGTGGCTTCTATAAGTGACACATTATGGTGTAGTAGAAATAGTTTGAATTCTAAAATCTCAAACTACCACTTAACTAGTGCACAGTTTTGAGCAAGTTAATTGTCTTATTTGAGATGCTGCTTGCTCATTTATAGTGCAGAATCTATGATAATGTTTTCTTAATGGTTTTTGTCAGATTTGACTCTCAGTGAATGTTAGCTTTACTCTTATATCTTGGGAGTGAAAGAGACAAAACTCTGTAAGAGATGATGATGTTCTGAAGTCTTGAGGAATTTTCAAAGTCATTCCAGGATTGACATTTCTTAAAAACCTCAGATGAATAATCCTATAGGGTCAGATAATAACATAAACTCCATATTTTGCTCACAAAATACTATTTGAGGCCTCAGAACTATCAGAGGGAGAAGTGTTGAAATTTATATGGGGTTTTATGTTTAAACCTGGAGCCTAATACTATTTTTAGATAATGACTAGAAGCAGGAACGTACCCTGCCATTCTAAAGGTGTCTGCATTTTTGTTTGCTTGTTTTTCTGGAGCTAAAGATTTAGAATCCATCTTTTAGGGCAGATTTCCCATTGTTTTGAAAAAACATCAACAACCAAAACACCAAAGCAGCCCTTTCTGGCCCGAGATGGTGCAAAGGTAAATCAAAGCTCCTTTTCAGATATGCTGATGCTGAGGGCAGAAATCTCAGACAGGTAACTAGAATCCTGACAAGTCCCAGCAGCATTTGGTTTGACCTATTTATGATGTTTAGAAGCGTATATCTAACAGAGACAAACAAGAAGATGATGCACGAGGTTCCGTGATTTTTTTGAAAATTCAGAACAATCTGTCACAGTCTAATACTCCCACATGGAAACAATGACTTTGCTCCTAGGGAGGGGTCCCCCCTTTAGGCCAGGGTATTCCTCTTTATGGTTGCAAGAGCTTCACCAGCCTGCTTTGTTGGGTTATGTTATCTGCATGGCCTGATGTAAGTTTGGATTCTGGTTCTAGACAGGAAGCGGCTAAACTCTTCTGCACAATCATCAAGAACTTACAGATTGATTTTTCTAAATCATAGCTCTAGTCTTGCTAACAACCCTCTAAGTATCTCAAATGCCTTAGGAAAAAGACCACAAACTCTTTCAACTGGTTTTTGTGTGTTCCATGATTTGGATACAGTTGGTTTTCCATGTCCTTTTGTGCTCTATTACTGGCCAGTATTATGATTCCTTTTAGACCCCTCTATATGTCCTGACATCTATGACCTTATTCAGGACTATCAGCAATCCAGCCACCCTTACTGGGTGCCATGTGGCATGCATATGAATTAGGGATATCACTCCCATGTTACAGATGATAAAATTAAGAAAGAAATAAGATAATTTGTTCAGGTCATATAGTGTAAAGTTGTGGTGTAGAGATTTGAAGTTTGATATATCTGATATCACAGCTCACTCTATTTTCAAGACATCTTATTGCTTTCCTCAGTCCTTTGATAAGATTATCTTTTCTCTTATCAATTGCATTCTTGCTAAGAGTTTTCTAATTCGTACCAGACACCAACTCTTCTATTAAATCTTTCTTAACTCCCATCATGTTTCCCACTGTGTCCTCCAACTAGCCACCACTTTGAAAAGTGTTAAAAAACCCTCTTCATTTCTTAAACAACCAGAGGAGTTGTTACCATATTTGATCATGTATTTCTTTTTCTGTTGAGAGAGTAGTATCTATTCTATTTGCCCCTAAAAAATTAGCACTGTGTCTTGTGGTTAGCAAGCCCCAGTGTGTGTTTGCTGTAAAAATCTTCTGAAAGATGATTGCTACTCTCCTCTAATGCCCAGCCAATTTTTGTCTGGTGACTTTTACAGGCAGCATGGCTTGTCTGCTACAATCCAAGGAAGTCAACTGTAAATGACAGCCAGTTCTGATATAAACCTATGTCCCAGACTGGACAGCACAGTGTTCACCTGGTCTGGTGGACAATAGTTAATGTTACAGAAATTATGGCAAATGACCCTCTTTGTTCCTCTGTATGAACACGCCGGTGTTCTTTTCCTCAGGAGAAGATAGAACACCTACCCAGTTCCTTCTGTTCACCTTGAACAAAGCAGAGAGGCAGCTCATTGCTGGCCTTTTGTGGTGTCCAGGTAGGTGTCAGGAATAGGTTCGTATACCCCTTGGCTAGGAACAGTAATAATGACAGCTCACTAACCTTTCTCTTAAAAATATTTGGTGTGATTTTGGTGAAATGAGGCTTGGAATTGGGATGTAAGCCTTCATAGTATCCATCTTTCACACTGGAATTAATGCAGGCCACACAGTGTTGCTCTATAAAAAACAAAAACAAAAACAAAAACAGAAACAAAAACAGAAACAAAAACACCGACCCCCCAAAAAATCCCCAAAAACAAAAATAAAAAACAAAAACAAGCTAACCAAAGTAACTACATTTTTCTCTTATTTTCTTCTTTTTGAATCTTTTATTCTTAACCCCTTTTATAGTCCTATTTATCATATATATGTGAGATATTTCAGATTTGTTGAGTTTCTGTCTATATTTTTATAATGAAATCTTTTTTTTTTATTTAAGAGAAAAAAGACACATATAAAAAAGACACAAGGCAAAAGAGACAAACAAGCAACAGCAAATCCACAATGGTAACATTATAGGTTTACAAAACAGGATGATAGAAACTTGACAAAGGTTGCAATTTTGCATATCATTACCTTCAACACGGTTGTTTACACTAACAGATATAGACATGTAAAATTGATCTAATCATATGAGTATTAACTGATATTTCTCAATAACTAATACATTCATCAGTGTAGATATTTAATTATCTTATATATACGTATATACCGATTTATGTCTTTTTCCTTTTCCCTCCTTCTTTCCTCCTTTTTCCTTTCCCAATTACTTTTGCTCTTTGAGCAGTTTTTTACCCTTACACAGTATTTATTGTAGATTTTGAATCATATATACTGTTTCAGTTTTTTACACTAGGGAGAAAATATGGTATTTATACATGTGAGTTTGATTTATCTCACTTATGAGTATGGTCTCAAGTTGTGTCTATGTACTTATAAAATCTCAATGCAATCTTTCTTGATAGCTGAGTAGTACTCCATTGTATAAAAATACCACATCTTTTTCATCCATTCCTTGATTTATGGGCGCTTGGGTTGTTTCCAAGATTTGGCTATTACAAATTGGGTTGCTATAAACATGGGTGCACAAATATCACTGTGGTATAATGTTTTCAATTCTTCTGGGAAAATGCCCAGAAGCAGAATAGCTGGGTCCAATGGGATCTCTAATCCTAGCTTCTTGAGGAATCTCCACACTGCTTTCCACAGTGGTTGCACCAGTCTACACTCCCACCAACAGTGGAGAAGAGTTCCTTTTTCCCCACAGCTCTTCCAGCATTTGTTGTTGGTTAATTTTTTAATCTTGGTCATTCTTTCTGGAGTGATATGGAATCTCAGTGTTGTTTTAATTTGCATTTCCCGAATGACCATGGATGTTGAACATTTTTTCATATATTTATTTGCCGTTTGTATTTCTTTCTCTAAGAAGTGTGTATTCATCTCAGATGCCCATTTTTAGATTGGGTTCTTGAATTTTAGGGGCCTGATTTCTTTTAATTCTTTATATGTTTTAGATAGTAGTCCTTTGTATGATGGACAATTGGCTAAGATATTTTCCCGGTTCGTGGGTTTTCTTTTCACTCTGTTGGAGAATTCCTTTGACATGCAAAAACTTTTTAGTAAGATGAGATCCCAGGTGTTGATTCTGGAGAGTGTCTCTCGTGCAGTTTGATTTTTGTTCATGAACTCTCTGCCTACTCCTATGTCATCAAAATTTTTACCTACTTTGTCTTCTAGCAAGTTTAGTGTCTTTGTTTTAACATTCAGATCTTTGATCCATTTTGACTTTATTTTAGTGCTTGGTGATAGACATGGATCTAGTTTTAGTTTACAGCACCATTTGTTAAAGAGGCTATTTTTCTTCCAATGTACATGTTTGGCCCCTTTGTCAAAGATGAGGTGGCTAAGTGTATTTGTAGTTGTGGCTGTATCATCTAATCTATTCCATTGATCTTCAGGTCTGTTTTGATTCCAGTACCATGCTGATTTTTTCACAGTAGCTTTGTAATATAGTTGAAAGCCAGGGATTGGATGCCTCTTGCCTTCCCTTTGTTGCCCAGGATTGCCTTTGCTATTCTAGGCCTTTTCTGGTTCCAGATGAATTTCAGGAATGATTTCTCTGGCTCTGTGAGGTAGGCAAGTGGTATTTTGATTGGGATTGCATTAAATCTGTATGGCCATTTTCACAATGTTTGCTCTTTCTATCCATGAACTGGGAATATCTTTCCATTTTCTGAAATCTTCTTCAATTTCCTTTTTCAGAGTAATGTAATTTTCACTGTATAGATCTTTTATTTCCTTTGTAAGATTGACCTAAGTATTTCATTTTTTTGGATGTTACAGTGAAGAATGTGGTTTCTCTTATTTCTCTTTCAGTGACTTTGTTGTTGTGTACAGGAATGCTATTGATTTTTGAGTGTTGACCTTGTATCCAGCAACATTACTGAATTTGGTTATTACATCTAGAAGTCTTTCAATGGATTTTTGGGAGTCTTCTATGTAGAGTATCATATCATCTGCAAAGAGTGATAATTTTACTTCTTCCTTTCCTATCCTTATTCTCATTATTTCTTTCTCTTGTTATTTTCTTATTCTCTTTATTTCTTTCTCTTATTGCTCTGGCTAATATTTCCTGAACTATATTGAATAGGAGTGGTGATAATGGACATCCTTGTCTTGTTCCTGATTTTAGGTTGAAATTTTTCAGTTTTTCTCCATGTAGTAAGATGTTGGCTGTTGGTTTATGATATGTGGCTTTTGTCAGGTTGAGGTAGAGACCATCTATTCCAATTTTCTGTAGGGTTTTTATCATGAATGAGTGTTGGATTTTGGAAAGTTTCTTATCCTTGGCCCTGTTGATATGGTGTATTACATTTATTGATTTGCATATGTTGAACCATCCCTGCATTCCTGGGATGAATCCCACTTGATCATGGTGAATAATCTTTCTGATAACTTTCTGTATTCTGTTTGCCAGTATTTTATTGAGGATTTTTGCATCTATGTTCATGAGGGAGATTGGCCTGTGATTTTCTTTTTTGGTTGGGTCTTTCTCTGGTTTTGGTATTAGGGTAATACTTGTTTCCAGGAATGAGTTAGGGAGACATGATTCCCTTTCAATTTCACTGAAGAGTTACAGGAGTGTTGGCATTAACTCTTCCCTAAATTTCTTGTAGAATTCAGCAGTGAATCCATCAGGACCTGGGCTTTTCTTTGTTGGTAAGGTTCTAATTACATTTTCAATTTCATTAGCTGAGAGTGGGTTATTCAACAGTTTTACATCTTTTTGACTCAGCTTTGGTAATGTATAGGTTTCTAGGAATCTGTCCATTTCTTCTGTTATCGAATCTATGTCAGTAAAAGTTTTTGAAGTAGGTGTTGATGATCTTCTGTATTTCCACAGGGTCTGTAGTGATTTTGCCCTTTTCATTTCTTATTTCATGAATCCGAGCTTCTTCTTTCCTCTTTTTGATAAGATTGGCTAGGGGTTTATGAATTTTATTTACTCTTTCAAAGAACCAACTCTTTGATTCATTCATTCTTTGTATTGTTTTCTTAGTTTCAATTGTATTAATTTCTGTTCTAATCTTGATAATTTCCTCTCTTCTTTGGGCTTTGGACTTGACTTGCTCTTCTTTTTCTAGAAGTTTTAGGTGCATCACTAATTAGTTTATGTATATTCTTTCCATTTTTCTGATGTGGGAGTTTAGTGCTATAAATTTCCTTCTGAGGACTGCTTTCATTGTGTCCCACAGGTTCCAGTAATTTGTATTTGCATTTTCACTCAATTGTAGGTATAGTTTAATTTTTTCTTTAATTTCTTCTGTGACCCATTCATTGTTTAGGAGAGTATTATTTAATTTCCATCTGTTTATGGGGTTCTTGTGGTTTTTTTGTCATTCATTTCCAATTTTATTGTGCTATGGTCAGATAATATGCATGGAATTATTTCAGTTCTTTTGCATTTACTTTAGCATGTTCTGTGGACCAGTATATGGTCTATTTTAGAGAATGACCCATGTGCAGCTGAGAAGAATGTGTATTCTGATGTTGATGGGTGGAGCACTCTGTACACATCTCCTAGGTCCATTTGTTTACAAGTTTGATTCAGTTCTGTTATTTCTTTGCTGATTTTTTGTTTGGTTGATCTGTGTCTCTGTGACAGTGGGGTGTTAAGGTCCCCGTTATAACTGTATTGTTGTTTATTTGGTTTTTCATGTCTATTAAGAATTGTCTTACATAGTTGCATGCTCCCATATTTGGTGCATATATATTTATGATTGTAATCTCTTCCTCATGAAGTTTTCCCCTCACAAGTATGCAGTGACCTTCTTTATCTCTTTTGATCATTCTCTGTTTGAAGTTCACATTGTCTGCAAACATAATAGCTACCCCTGCTTTTTTATGAGTTCCTGTTGCATGGAGTATTGCTTTCCAGCCTTTGATTTTTAGTCTGTGCATTTCCTTTTGAGTGAAATGTGTTTCTTGTACACAGCATAGTGTTGGGTTTTGTTTCTTAATCCACTCTGCTTGTCTGTTTCTTTTTATTGGTGAGTTGAGTCCATTTACATTGATTGTGTAACTGATATGTACTGACTCATCCCTGTCATGATATCTTTCTGTTGTTGGTTTTCTACATTTTCTGTTTAATTGTTTGCCTGTCTTAATGGTTTCCTTTTGTTGTTGTTCTTAGGATTGTAGCTATCTTTGTATTTTTCTAGAGTGTCTTTCAGTACTCTTTGTAGTGTTGGTTTCGTGGCCATAAATTTCTTCATTTGTTCTTTGTCATGGAAGTATCTTATTTCTCCTGCAATTTTTAAGGATAGTTTTGCAGGGTAGATTAATCTGAGTTGAAAGTAGTTTTCTTTCAGGATTTGAAATACTTCACTCCAAGCTCTTCTTAACTTAAAGGTTTGTGTTGAGAAGTCTGCCATGATTCTGATAGGCTTTCCTTCATAGGTGATCTGTTTCTTTTCTCTGACAGCTTTTAGTGTTTTGTTCTTGTGCTGTATTTCTGATATCCTAATTAATATTTGTCTGGGTGAAGATTTATTTTGGTTATGGTTAATTGGGGTTCTGTATGCTTCAGTTACCTGTATTTCAGATTCTCTTCCCAAGTTTGGAAAGTTTTCTGCTATTATTTCTGTGAATAGTCTTCACAGGTCATTAGTATTGACTCCTGCTTTTTCATTGATGCCTATTAATCTTATTTTATTTCTCTTGGCATTGTCTTGCAGCTGTTGAATTGTTGTTTCCTGGTTCCTTGTTATTTTTAAGAGATCTTTTCTTTCATGATTGTAAGCTTCTATGCTGTCTTCAAGGTCTGAGAGTCTATCTTCAGCTTCATTCAAGCAGTTTTGCCAACTTTACATGGAATTTTTCATTTCCTGAATTTTCCTTTGAAGCTGTTTCATGCATTATATTTGTGTCTTATATTGTTCATTCAAAGTTTCCATCATTTTCTTATGTTCTTCTATTTTTTTATCTTGATCTTCTTTAGATACACACAGCATTTCTTTCATAATGACTGTCATTTCATTTTTTAGCTGAAAGATTGTTTCTGATTTGAGTTTCTCTATAGCTTCATGGAGTTTTTTCTTTACTTCAGTTGCTATCATTTCAGAAAGTTGAGTTATGTGATTCCCAGTGTCTTCCCTGTCAGTGTCTCTTGGGTTTGTTCTCACTGGGCTGGGGAATTGAGACTGCCTATTGCTCTTTCATTTTGTCATTTTCTTCTGGGACCTGGGTGACTGAGCAGGCATCCTCCCGATGGATTACACTGGAACACTGTGCTGGGTAGAGCCTCAATCTTCCAATATCCCCATGGCTAGCTGGGACACACCCCCAGATTATGGTGCTGGACCCTTGTGTTCTGTGGTCTATGAGGCTGTCCGTGTGTTCCCCTGATGTACTTTGTTGTGCTGCTCTGGGACCCTGGGCTAGACAAAGTTTGTATCCTCCCTGTAGCTAACAGGGTCACCCCCCTGGAGCTTGTTGCTGGGGCCTAGAACCTGGCTGTGTAGCATTCAGAACTCCCGCCACCCAGGTGGCTAGCAGAGACGCACTCCCAGAGTGTGTTGCTGGACCCTCTGCCTTACTGAGTGGGGATTGGAACCTCCGGGACCCAGGTGGCTAGGTGGAGTGCACCCCAGAGTGTGGCACCACCAGGATCTTGCATCTGGCTGCGAGGAGTTCAGAGCCTTTGGAGCACAGGGCAAGCCTGGGCAAGTCCCAGGCATATAGTGCTGGGCCCTTGCTCCTGGTTGGGTGGGGTTCGCAATCTCTAGGACCTGCAGTGCGGCCACACCCCTGAACAATGGAGCTCGCACCTTGTGCTCTGATAGGCAGAGCTCAAGTTCTCTAAGGCCCTGCAACTATGCTGGCTGCTCCCTGATAAGCAGCTTTGGGACTCTTGGCTGGACTGGTAAAAACATCTTCTTTGTGACATCTTCTATGTCTGCATACCTCTATGCTGCCTTTTCATGATATGATTTGATATTGTTCAACAGATGTCAGAAGCCAGTCTATTTGCTCTTGTTTTTTAGATTTCACTTTGGATAGTTTCTACTGACCTGCATTCAGGTTCACTGATCCTTTCCTCTCCTGTGTGCTACCTGCTCTTTAGTCCTTAGAATAAATCCTTATTTATGTGATTGTACTTTCTCAATTACAGAAGTTCCATTTGATTTTTTGAATGACATTCACCTCTTTGCATTTTTGTGTATGCACTATGTAATGTATGAAAAAAATGTAAAGATAGAAGTAAGTAATATTTACCACCAGAGAAGAACACATTTCTTCTCCTGTTAGATAATTAGCAGAGAATCTCATGTGTAATGCATCAGATCTCTAGCATGAGATTCTACTTAGTAGTTGTGAAAGGCCTGGATTTATTAGAATTTTAGTTGAAATTAGTTTCCTATTGATAAGGAATTTTTTGAGGACAGAGTTAGCAGGTTATGAAGTCTGAGTACATATGAGATTCTGGAGATATCTTTCTGCTTTTGAGGATGGCCACGAGATTGCTGAACTGTGAAGATTTCTAAGCTTTACTGTCTGAATGTACTACTTTTGGGTCTCTAGAGAGTTATTTTTAGTCTCTCTTCTTGACTTTCTGAACTTTGCTAGGTTTCTCTTTCTTTCTATCCTGTACCTAATGGGTGAAGGCTTGGATCATCTACTGGAGCATCTGGAAGGACTTCTGTCAGCTCTCCTGCTTTCTACAACCTTTAGATGGGCCCCAAGAACTTACCATATGCTTCACATGGAATTTTCCTTGGCTCTCCTGCCCTACCCCCATTTGTCAGTGTGTACTAAATCTTTCACTTTGAGGAAAAGTGGTATAAAAACAGCTGGTATCAAAAATTTGATAGGTGAATATGGATGCATTCTGTGGCTGGCAATCCTAAGGATTCTAATTTTTCACCATACTCCCCATGCAGCTGTTAAACATTTAAAAAGTACACCTTTCTTGCTGATTTCCTATTATCTGGTTTGAAGTCCCGTAACACTTTCATTGTTTGGTTTTGACTGATTTTACTATGTTTTGTTTTGTTTGATTTTCCTATGTCTGATGGTATGGACAGCTATATTGAAGAAAGCAAGTAACATGATGGTAGCCATGGTTGTTTTCCTGTTATTCTGTTTTGAAGTCCTGTATTGCTTTCATTGTTCTGTTCTGATTAGCTTTATTGTTTCATTTTGCTTGATTTTATTCTCTTGAAAAAAGAAGTACACCTTTTTTTCCCTTTCTCTCACATAAGATGACTTTCTCTTCCTCCTACCTTTTTGCCAAGGCTGAAACAAGTTATGTGTCTTTTCTCTTCTATAAGAGGCTATTGCTTTCTAGAATTTAGTTCATCTAATTTTTTTTCTCTATTTTCAGATCTGTTAGAGATATTTTAAAACTTTAAAAAATTGTCTTTTTTGTTTATGTTTTTTATTCTGTCAGAATGAGAACTATGCTCCTTTTATTTTCTGTGTTTTAATTGGTGGTGAAATATTAATATTATTCTGTTTTATAAGTATATTATGATTTATGTAACTATTCCCTCAGAATTGGGATTTCAGAAAGTTTAAAACTTTCAACAATAAGGCTGACAATTTAACTCAGTGGAGTAAGTGCCCACCTGGCAAGTGTGAGGTCATGAGTTCCATCCCCAGTACAAAAAATAAATCTTTCAACAATAATGAGTAACTTTGCAAGAAAAATCTAGGGTTGTAATTCATAGTAACTTTTCCCAATTTTTTTCAAAATATCTATTCCTGTAAGAGGTGAGTGGAAGTAGAATTCATACAGGAAATGATATAAGACCCCCAAGTGATCATAAGGTAAACATAACTCTGAAAGTGTTAGAAGTCTGATACACAGAGTTTGTGTTCTCCAAAATTGAAGAATGGGTTCTAAGGAACAAAGGAGGTGAAGAACAGGAAATATTTACTGAGGGAGAGAGATACAGCTCTTGAGAGGCAGAAGAGGTCCCAGGTGGGTTGCCAAGGACTCCACTTTTTAGGGGAAGTTTTGTAGAGCACAACCACAAGAGTACAATGTAGGTTAAGGATATGATCAACCAACAAGATTGCAAATATACCTGCTTAGGTAATATTGATCCAATGGGAAAGTAAGTCAGGTAGCAAGTACACATGGAAGGAACAAAGAACTTTTCAAGAAGGGATGAGTCTTAGGGTCTTGGTCACCTACTGTGATAACTGAGGTCTTTCTGGACTTTATTAGACCAGGTGTTATCACTTACACTAGGTCTGATTATTTTGTCTTTATCTTGAGTTGTGGGCTTCAACGGATGCACCTCTGGCCACAGTTGTAATGAGTTTTCATCTTCTGCACTGACTCTCTTGAGCACTATCTGATGGCCTATAATATTTTTACCTAACTTGGCACATTGGTTATATTTTGCTTCTTAATCAGTGTTGTGGGTACACTAGTGTGCTTATTTTGCAAAAATTTATTGAGCTATTTGCTTACATTTTTTATATTTGTTTATATATTGAACTTCAATGAAATTTATTTAAAATTATATTGGGTTATAGTGTTTGCATGCAATTTTATTCCTTGTAAGAATGATTTATTAGTGCTTTTTGTGTTGATCATTTACACTAAATAATTTAACTCTCATATTTCATTTGTTCACCTAAAAAATTGGACTATAAGCTTCATCAAATGCATGAATAAAATGAAAGAAATCACTTGCAAATATTTTGAAAATCATGGAATTTTATACAATTGCAGGAAATATCTTTGTAGCTCTGTGAGTTTGATGTCCACCCAAGTCTGGGTACTGTGGCATAGCCAAGAAAGGCTGAGTACCCAGAGAAGTCACAATGTGTGAACTGTTGACTTTTGGAACCTTCTTATGGTCATCAAAACTTGTGTTCAGTATATTTTTGAATCCTGGAAGCTCTGTCTCACTTCAAAGCCTTTGCTCTTTCTGTTCTCCTTGTTCTTCATCTCCAGGGAGAAGGGCCAGCCAGGAACAGCACCTTCCCTCATTCTTGGTGGTAAGGTGCCACGATTTGGTCCATCATGTGTTTGTTTACTCCCCACAAAATAATGATTTCATTTACTTCATGCACAGAGTCAAAATAAGCAAAAATAACAAAAGCTTGGTGGACAAGAAGCAAAGAAATAGCTTAATCTTTCTTAGTATTTTAGTAGTCATTTGCATGGGATGAGGTTAGAATGAAGAAACCCAGGTGAAAATATCCAGTAGAATATCTGGAATACTTTAGGCCTTCAGTCAATGAAAACATTCTTCTCTCATTCACTCAGATCACCTTTGCTTTTGTTTCAGTGGAAATGTACATTTTGAGAGCTCTCCCCAGGCTCCCTGGCCTAAAACGAATTCCTTTTAGTTAACTAACCACAGAGGAGAGGCAAAGCAGAAGGGCCTTGTGGTACAGCCTCTAGAAAGGACTCGATAATCTGAGCTGGTAAAGTACTATCGAGTCCACTCATCAGAATGGGACAGTGTTTGGCATAAGGTATCATTACTGTGAACTCAAGTAAAGTACAGCCTAATCACAGTTTCCCAAGGAAGGAGGAAGAAAAAGCTGTAATTCACTTTTTAAAAACCAATAGTGCTTCCCCTGAATGATACTTCTTCCCTGGCAAGTCTTTTCTTGACTATACTTTCTCAGGGGTTTCCAATAACCCAATCAAACATCACAGAATCTGTAATAGAAAAACTACTTTGAAAGTTCTCTGAGCCAGTTTCCTGAGTACCTGTCTCTAGTAATGGAGATGATGCAGTCTTTCTTTGGGGCCTTGACAATATTTACCAGCATTCTAACAGTGACAGTGCTTCTTAGAATCATGGGCTAGAAGAATTGTGAAGACGTGTTCCTTCTGTACAGCTGGATGCTGCAGCTGAAGACTAGCGTCTGAATTATTAATCTGAAGCCTCTGAGTTAGGTTGGGCCCATGATAGAATGATAGAGGAGCATTTTCCAGGACTGGCAAATCAAACTCTATGGCACCACATTAATCTGTGTAGTTGTCATAACAAAATGTCACCGACCGGGTGTCTTAAATAACAGAAATGTATTTTCTACAGTTCTACAGGTTATAATTCTAAGATCTAGGTACCATCAGTGTTAGTTTATGAGTGAAGTCTTCGGCTTTTCAGTGTGTCCCTACCTGGCCCTTCCTCTTGTGTGCATGGTGAGAGCGTGCTCCCTTGCCCTCTTCCTCCTTTATAGTGACATCAATCCCACTGTTATGATCTCATTTAACTATAGTTAAATCTCTTAATGCCCATCTCCACACATGATCACATTAGGGGTTAGGACTTTGACGTATGAATTTGAGGATATATGACTGATGAAGTAAGAGGGTACTGTTTTACTAAAGTGGAAATGCTGCTATGCTCAGGCGATGAATCTGAATGTCTCATAATGTGACCAGATCCCTTCCAGTCACCCAGTGAGACGGGCTTTGTCTCACTCATTTTATTTAATCTTTGTATGACACATCATGTGCTCTCTCACATAGTCTCATCCCACAGTGCTCACTGATAGGGCCTGCTCTTTCGGCTGTCTTTCTCTGCCCACTCAGTCACTTCCCTGAGCTCCTAGTCCATGTAAGTTCCCAAGATGCAGATACTATTGGGAATTTTCCATTTGGTTTCTTTCTATTTTCCCCTAATCTCTCATTGTCCTGGATGAGCTCCTACTGATTCAATTCTCACCTCTCTCCCAACTCTCAGACCTGAATTCTAACTATCTGCTGGAAGTCTCCATTTAATGCTTTAGAATTTTGAAACTGAACTCATTTGTTTTTTCAGTACCTTCTAGCCAAATCCCACTCTTGTTTTCCCAGGTTCTGAGTTATTTTCAACTCTGCTCCTATTTCTCACATGTATGTGGTCACTCAAAATTCCTACTATATCTTCACGTTTCTATTTTTATTTTTTCCCTATTGCATCCATCAAATTTAGAGCTTTAGTACACTTAATTTAAGATGATAAAGTAGGAACCTAACTGATCTATTTTCACTTGAAAATATCTAAACTAGTGCTTGTTTCAGCAGCAGGTATACTAAAATTGAAATGGAAATATCTAAGCTATCTGAACATCATTTTCAGATAAACTGTGTCATTACATGATCACTGTTCCTTATTAAAAACATCTTCCAGTAATATAGTTGACTACTGAGTTAATTACCTCATCTCAATGCTTAACTCCTTGATTGTGTGCACTAAACTCATCATTGCAACTTTTTTTATCCATTCTCTGTTTAGCTACATATATATATATATATATATATATATATATATATATATATTCATGATTATAGATACATAGACATATAGGTATTTAATTGTCCAACATCCATTTTTTTCTCATAAATTCTACTTAAGAAACATTGTTGAAGATTCCCCAACATTCTCTTCCCCTGTGGTATAGTAACAGGAAAATTAATATAGTAGAGGAGAGATGGAATGGGTGATAATTGGTGTAGGGACCAATATCCAAGCTTACCTGAGACCCATATTGGTCCAGTCAGAAATAAAAGAAAGAATTTTGGCTCTTGATTGGTGCACACATATTTTTCTACCATGAACAAGGAAGTATTTTGAGGATATAAGATTGTTGCCCTATTATCTGTAGTTTCTAGCTTCCTTGTAGATAAAATTAAAGGATCAGGCTTTAGTAGTTGAGTGCTTGCCTAGTGTACACAATGTCTTGAGTTCAATCCTTGGTACCACACACAGGGGTGGGGTAAAATAAATTTAAAGAATTAGAGAATCCAAGCTTGAGGATTTTTAAATTTAATGATATAAGCAAAGATAAGACTGAATGTAACTGGAGTAAGAGAAAAACTGTTGAATTTCAAAGTAACTGCCCTTAAAGGTTTCTTTCTTAGTAATTATGATAAGGAAAGAAAACAGTGGAATGTGACAAAGATGTTCCTAGGTCAAGGATGATACTGGAGAGCCTGAGAGTACAAAATAAAAATGTAAGACAAATACCAACAGGTAGGAGATAGTAGATGCTCATTAAATTCTTGAAGCTTTAAAAACTGAAGTTGAAAACTGAAATTCAGTCATGTGAAATCTGAGGGATGAAATTAGGGGAAGGGAAAAGACTAAACCATGGCCATGAGGCTAGTGGACCTACTTTACGGCTAGCGAGGGAAGTCCTGCTGTGAATCAATGACTTAACCTAAAATGTCAGGTTAGTGAGCCTCTTTTTGGTAGAGTTTTCAGAAGAAAAAAAAATTTTTATCACTTTCCTAGCAATATATCCTGCATCACAAGAAATTTTTGGTGCAATTTTGGATAATGGAACTTTTTACTCTGACTTTATTTGTGTGTACTAGCTGTCCATCATAGTTCTACTATGGTATAATTTCATTTCTCGCGTCAAGTTAAAACAGCATCATCAGGTATTGCACAAACTTCTGCTGTTGGACTGGGTGAGACTCTATTTTAATTTCTTTGTGTCTAGCTGTGATAGAATATAAACTTACTTTCAACCCCTAATCCTTACTGCCACTTTAGAAACCATCCCACACACTACATTTCATAAATCAAGATATAAGCATTATTTATTTTATTCTATATTAAAATTATATAGTAAGCCCTTGACTGCTCTGGTTCCTATCAATGTAAGTATTCACTGTGATTCATTTAAAAATTATGATGATCAAATATGATTGCAAATCTTTTCTAAATAAGCCACATTCTCTTGAGAACTTTTTCATGTCTCAAAAATTTAAGTTACTGCCTAAAATATTTTTTAACAGAACCAAGTTATTTCAACAGAAATTTCATTATTGGTTGATATAATATACAACTATTTGTTAGTCTAATTAAAAGTTCATACACAAGGATGTAGAGCTACAAAATATAAAATTAGTTAATATTTATTGTGCGATGAGAAGATATAATAACGCACTGGGAAGAGTCTTGGACCTATGAATTAGAAGATCAGAAACCATTATTTAATAGCTATATGATCTAGAAGTTCTCAGAACTTCAGCTTTATTAAACGAATATTATTTTTTTTCATTATGGTAGATCTCCAACCTTGAGAACAGACTTTTTTTTATAGTATAAAAATGACTAATGAACCCTTGCCTCATTTAATGTGGGAAGCACAGTGACCTCTCCAATATTTCCAAGGCTCTTCTAGGTAGACACTATGTGGGTCCTCATATCTCTTCTGCTCCTTATGTCCCCAACCTGCCCACCAATCCTAGCTGCTGACATTTCTCAGTCTCAGTTTGCCCAGTCCATGAAATAGGTACATTATCATCATGCCACAACAAAACAAGGATTGACTGTGTGTAACATATTCCTTTCAGTGAATGTTTAAAAAACAGAGGGGGATTATCAGACATACTTGGAAACCTCTCTAAATGAATATCAATCTTCATTGTTTCAGTGGTTCATCAACCATTCCTCTGCACATTAATTGCCTATTGAAAATTCTTTCCGTTTCTTTTTTTCTTTTTTTTTTTCTTTTTTTGCACTGGGGAGTGAACTCATGCTTTCCAAGAAGGTGCTGTGCCACTGAGCTATATTCCCAGCCCTGAAAACTTTCTTTTATGCTGTCTGTTTCCTGGTCCTGGGGTCTATTCCTTTTATGAGCCAAAGACCCATTCCTGGTTCTTCATTTCTTCAAGACCTGCACTCATTACCCACCAAACCAAAATAGGCCGGATCTGACCAAAATCAAACAAAAAATCCCTTTACTCTTTCAAAGGGGAAAAACTCATTACCTTCTTAAGCAGAAAAAGATAATTTATTCTTTTTTATTTATTATTCATAATCCAGATTAGGCTATAGCTATACATTTTATAAACAGGATTTCCCATATAAAGAATGATGTGTTTCTTCAGGAGGAGTTCTTTCTCTCTTTAGAGAAACTGATTCAGACAGTAGCCAGTTTTAAAAATAGTATTTCCCCTATGTAAAACAGGAAAGGTTATTCACATAATGTGCACTCATTGTAACAATTCAATAACTTACCACTACTAGTCTAACTAAGGATATAGGTCATAGGGCCATGTAGATTTAGCTCACGAGCTTGTGAGAGTTTTCCTGGAATTAAGAAAGGATTCTACAAGTGAGGTAAGTATCAGTTAGTCTTTGCAAGTTTCCCCCCGACCTACCATTAATCTTGGTGAAAGCTGTGTGTATATATGTGTGTACATGTGCAATTTCCTAATTACTGGTAACTTGTCATTGTTTCCTCTTTTATCAGGTAAGGGTTCTACCTCCTTTATAACTGTTACCAAGATTCAATGAGACAATTTGCATACAACCTTTAGTACCACATCTGGCCTATAGTAAATGCTCAGCAAATTGTAATTACCTTTACTATTTTTTTTTGTTACCAGGAATTGAACTCATGACCTTGCGCTTGCCAGGCAGGCACTGTGCGTGTGAGATCTATGCTTGGTCCTATCTTTACTATTATTTTTATTGTCTGCTATTATTTTCATTGTCTTTATGCTTGAAGGGAAGAAACAAATGAAAGGATTGTGATGGTACCAATGAGGTACAGAAAGCAGAGAGCCAGTAGTATGCCAAGAAACTATCTGAATAATTCAGATTTTACTTTAATGAATGGGACAAAGAGGCAAAATATTCTTGAAATTTGGCTTAGGATTCCATGCAGTGAATCATGGTGATCAACACACTTTGTATTTAGAAAGGAATTGGTAATTTTTGCTGGGTCAGGTAGATGAACAAGCACAGCCTGAAACCAAGCTTCCATTCAACCAGTAGACTAACAAAGCAACTCAACTCATCTCCTATGTGGGAAAGAGAAATAGTTAGCTATACCTGGCTCTTCTACACTTTACAAATACCTTCCTTATTTTATTTTGAATTTCATTCAACTTTGTGATGTAGTTTTAAATAAAACACATTAGTATCTTCATTTCTCATGTAACAAAAGAGACTCTGGGAGGGCAGGGGAACTGGTCATTGTCATATGCAGATAAGGTAGATAAGGTGTATGATCATGGAATTCATTCTACGGCTTATCAGCATAAGTTTTTCCGTGTCAGTTCTGATTTCCAGGACCTTGTCTGTTTTGAACAAAGGGAGAGAGACCTCATTGGTGTGTTTTATTTCTCTTTCCCTTTGACGGCCCTTAAAATTCTGGTTGAATCTATAACAGCTGTTAGAGATGGTGCGTGCGTATGTGTGTGTTTGAGATTTACAGACAAGATATGCTACTACTTCCCCTAGATGCTAACCTAATCCATGTGTTTTTTTTTCTTCAGTGTAGAGAGTTTTTTTATGTCATGTCAAGCAAAAGCAAAACTGTATCTCATACCATTTTGTCTAGCAGACTTCCTAATCATTTTTAGGAGGAAATGCTTACTCTCTAATCATAAACTTTCCTTCTATGTGAAGAAGTCTCCAGTCTTGTGGCTGTGCTGACTCCTCAGCGAGCAGGTGGAGAGGGGTTGAGTTATACAATTAGCCAAGTTAGAAAAGGAAACAGGACCCTGATAACCCAGGCGTCTCCTCTCCAAAAGTGAAACTTCACATAGGAAGTATCTGTACCATTCTCTCTCTAAGTAGCTGCCCTTGTGGGAGAATGATCTTAGCAGATTTGGGTGGCTTCTGCATACAGAATATGCAGGTGTAGATGCTTGTTTGTATTCAGATTTAAAGGTGATTACTATTTTGTTCCAAGTTGACTCCATATCAGTTAATTATGAGTGAAGAAAAGCATTACCTTGGAATTCGTTGTTGTTTTGTTCTTGAAGCTCAGGAATTCTTTATTAAAAGGAAGGTTAAAAAAATTCACTTGGATACAACACTAAAAATGACTGCTAACAAGAGAATGTAGGTGCCCTGTCAATAGATGGCACCTACATTTGGTGCAGTCCTAGAATGCCACAGTCTAGAGCCTCAAAGGGAAAATGGAAATTAGGAGGCTTTACATGTACCATATGGAAAAAATATTCCTCAAATAACATCTTGCAACAGTAGTTGATGTTTTTCAAAGAATACTGTGCTATCCTCCAAGGGAAAAGACAATGCATTTTCCTCTTAAGAAATAGAGACTACAAAGTGCCAAATACATAGTACCAAAATTAATCTCTTGATGAATTTGAAGTCCAAAAGAATGGAATCTCACAGATTATATATGTTAGACACCTGCTGTAGATTAATCAGCATTTTGCCAAGACTAAAACAGGTGAAGAGTGCACTGTGATTAGAAACACAGGCTCTCAGAGGATAACCAGCCTGGACTTTGCATCTTGGTGATGCCACTTTCTAGTTAGTTATTTGACCTTGGACAAATCTCTTGATGGGTCCAGCTTGTTTTCTAACTATGGCAGATTCAAGGTCAGTGCATGGCCCAAATAACTGATCTTCAAAAATTCAGACACAATGAAGACCTGGCACTGAATTAAATCTCTTAAATCCTAAAGAAATTACATGTATGCCAGGAAGAGAATTTGAGTGACTGGCGCCAAAGAACTCTTAACTCCATCTAGATCTTGAGAACTTCGGTGATACTTAACTGATCAAGAAAGAGAACTTGAGGAGAATTAATTTGAACTTCAGATTCTTGGAACTTTTAATTTACAAGAGCAAAAATGTTAAGACTTTAATTTCTTAGGACTATAATGTCCATAGGAATTTAAGATTTGAACTCTAATCATGCCCTAAGCATTTGGTAATGAAGGTTTATACTAAAACTTGGGACATATTATTTTGGCCTTTTAGTATTATAGTATCATATTCATTTCATTATTGGAATGTCATATTAATTGGATCTTGAACACAGGAAGTGGCAAATATTCTTGATGTTCTGGTAAGACATGTGCTCTCTGTTCAGTCAGAAATAAATCTTATCAAATTCAGGGGCCTGCTCCAGGGATAAAATCTTTGGTGACCCAGAGGTCTAGGTATATATTGTGATAGCCCTTTCTTTCTACCCCCTACCACTAAGAAATTGATTTATACTTGATAGGGAAAGTTGGAGGCAGCACAGACCACATGTGAGAACATTGTTTCAACTCATTTATCGTATTACTCACACAGCTACTGGCTTTCAATGAGGTGCAAAGAGAGACAGATTATTATAGCAGTATCAGTTTTCAGTACAAATTAAGTACAGCTGATGGGGCCATATGACTCAGCAAACCCCAGATTATTGAAGGTATCTATGACAGGGTCTCTGGCAAACCCCAATAGAAGCCATAGCACAGACCTCTGGAGGAAAGCCATGCCATCTGCAGCAAAAAATATTCATTGTTTCAGTTGCAGTTCCTGGCATGCTCCTCAGCTTCATGGAGGACATTAAGTAATTATGCCATTGAGTTGCTCATAATGAGTCGAATATTGTTAGATCCATTAAGTAATAAAGTCGGTAGAACACAGTTGTAATCCATTGTATGATGAAAATAGTATACTTAGGCTCAATCATAACTGAGTTTCCAGGTGGCCCAGACTTCTGTGTCTCCTACTGCAGATCAACCAATGGCTTCAGAGAGTTCATTGTGATCAACTGATGGCAGAGGAAAATTATCTAAGTATGAATTACAAAAGAGTTGGTTCAGTGTGCACTATTGGCACACTGTCACTGTAATCTTGGGTGGCTATGGAAGAGAGTGATGAGAGAAATGTGCCCAAATTTTTGAGCAGTACACTTGAGCATCAACTTGGTGACTAAGGAGAAGTGGTTTGAAGTAAAGATATACACCTGTTTCTGGGAAATGGCACATGAATTTTCAGATAGGTTAGAAGCAAACGTGGAAGATAGGAGACAAATGGGTAAAGATAGAGAAGATCCATGTAGAGAGTGCCATAGGAGTGAACATAAGTGTGTAAATGTTTATTTTTAACATAGATGCCCAACAGAGAGTACTTCCTGCATAGAGAACTCCAAACAACTAGGTTGAATAGACGATTGTCTTGTAGAGGTTTTGCCTTTTGCTACTACTGTTTGAATGATGGACTCATAACTGATGTAGCCCTGGTTGTAGAGGTGGAGTCTAGACATGGGCCCGACAGCAAGGACTACCTGTGTACGTGACTGATTCCATTACGCACTGCAGACTGTCCAAAATGTCAGCACAGAGACCAATGCTGAGCTCTTAGCGTGGTTACAGTCTTTGAGGAAATCAATTAGCCACTTGGTGGCGAGTTGATTATATTGGGTTCCTTCCACTTGGACAGAGCAGAAACTGATTCTCCTTCATTTTAGTATAAGTCGTTGGTCTGATAAACTTCTCTGCCAAAAGTAGCTTTGTTGACACTTCTATTGGAGGACCCAGAGTGATTATATACTTACTGTTGGAATCATTATCTGACTTTGCTTTACATAATCTTTTAGAGGAGAAGATTTGTGCATATCACTGTCACAGGATCTAGTAGTTTAAAAATACGTCACTCCAATTATGAAGTGCCATTTGGTAGAATTGTTGCAATGGCCTCTTAAAGCACAGTTAAAAGGTCAGCTTGAGCTACTGTCTTTCATAATGTGATATATGTTTTGAACTAATGTCCGTTTTACGGCATTGTGTGTTTAATAACTGTAGAACATGGGTCAGGATAGCAAACGTAGAGGTAGGAATGGCTCTCTTGCTATCATTACTAGTGATGATTGTGAGGATGTTTTGCTTTCCATCCCCCCAAATTTATTCTCCATCAAAACCAGAGGTGTGGGTTTCCAGGGCAAGTAAGAGAAGGGCTCCTCTACTGGAGGACATATTATTGGTTCTATTAACCCTAAAGCTATGATTTTACTCTGGGTATACAGAACTCCATATACAGATACACAGGCCAGGAAGTGAGATATGCTACACAAGTCAGGAGAGCTGACCTCGACTGTCATATGGAGATGAGGTTTCTCTTACGTTAATGGGGAAGGGGAAGAGTATGCCTGGAGCCTAGAGGATTTGCTGGGCTTTCTCTATGTGTTTTCAAGTCCAATATTTATTTACTGGTGAGCACAGTAACCACAGCTTGTCAAGGCCATGCTAACTAGGAGCTTAGACTTCTAGGCAATGGAAGCAATTTGGACCCCCAAAAGTGCTGCCTAAGAATGAAGAAGATCTCCTGTCAGTAGTAAAAAGAGAGATAAAAATGAAATTTATTGAAGTAGGAACCTTAGCTTCTCTTACTATGTATCCATTCTGCTAAGCTTTATTTTATTTTGTTGCGGAAACTGTGCCCGCCCCGCACTGAAACATTTGAGAGTTTTGGGCTTATGTAAAATGTGGGGCATGGCAAGGCAGGAACACAGCAAGTGTGGTCAGTGACCTGTCTGAGTTTGCTCAAGCTGTACTTTCAGTTGACTTTCAACTATTAGCATCTGCTGAAGGTTTTTTCTGATGAATGGAGGCCGGTCTTCTGGACTCAAGATGTCCAGCAAGCTAGAAGCCCTGGGAGACTACAGGTGTCTGGAAGCAGCCCTCAACCATGGAAGAGCTGGTAAGAGTTGGTATGTTCACACCCTCACTTCCCTACCTCCCAGATGGAGTAACTGTGACAGCCCATCCTATGCGGGCTAGAGCTTCCCTGCAAGCTCCACTTCATTCCCCAACCATAGGAAACATGCTTGGAAAACATGCCCTTGATTGACAGCTTCCCACATTAATGTTTCCGGGGATTCTCTTTTAAATAAGCCTCTTGAATTTGAATCTTTGTCTCATCATCTGCTTCTAGGTGACTCAAACTAAGTCAATGCAATACTTGAAATGCATAACAAAATTCTTTCTCAACATTTTGTGACTTGTTTACACCATCATTTGTCTACGATGGGTGTTAATTATGTTTAGAAATGTGATAAAGCTCCATACACAGAGGGATATCTAATTGCCTAGGTCAGGGGTTCGCACACTTTAAAAAAAAAATCCAGATTGTAAATATTTTATGATTGTAGGCCACACACTTGGTGTCACAGATTAATATCTGTGTTTTCAAATTTTTATTCATTTATTTTATAATCCTTTAGAAATACAAAAACAATTCTTACCTTTCATGGAATATAAAATAGAATGCAGGTTGTGTTTAGGTCACAGGCCATAGTTGGCTAGATAAAAGCCAGTCAAAATAGGGAGAAGCTGGTTTTACAACATGACCTTGACTCAAATGTGAGAGGTTGAATTTCAAACAAGTTCTCATTCTATGCTATGGATTTATACTTATGCAGATAGCCAAGGGTCTTGGGTGTGGGGCAGGAGAGCTTTTACTTTTTAACGATCTGAGTTTGAGTAAGACAGAAATGTATGGACTAAATTTTCCTCCCAAACCACATGAAGGGAGAAAGTACCTGACACAGCTTTTTCTTGGGGGGAGAAGAGTTCTTATTTTAACAAAAACATTTATAAAACAGATCTGGAGACTCAACAAACCAAAGAAGTGATTGAATTTGCCCTCAGGAGTCATTCTGCACCTTACACTTACACCCCAAGTATGTTGACATTTCAAAGTAGAATTTCAGCTTTTATAACCTTCACAATGTGTTCACAGCACTAAATATATAGAGGGAAGAAAGTCCAAATGGGGTGATTTATTTGAGAAATTCCCAGATTGGAGGAAGGTGTCTCTTGAAATGATGGCCTCAGGGAAAGAGTATACTATGAACTATTTAGTAAATTATGTTGAGGGAAACTTCAGAAGGTTTTATAAATTGGGGGTTGGGGAGGGAATAGAAAGAGAAAAATATTTTTCTTGGATGAAATGTATGAGCCAAGAAATAGATAGTTTAGGAAGGAATATTTTTTTCTTTTGTTCCTTTAACCCTGAAAGATTTAAAGCTTTCAGAAAACTGAGGAAGAAAATAATTTCACCTGGTATTTTTTTGGAGTACTCCTCACTGTTTCTCTATAGTACATTGCATGCTAATACCGTATATTTCCATTTCTATTTCTTGCTCATAAACCAAAATAATAGGAATTTCCAAACTCTGTTGTTAGATGACAAGCAGGGTTTGAAGTCACATCCATTCCTTTCCGTGTTTAGCTCTCTCAGTTCTCATGGGAGCTAGTAACAGTTGTCCAGAGCCTAAGTGAAGAAATTGTGTTTTTACTTAAGAGTCCTAATTCCTGTGCAAAGGGAGTTATGGATTCAGTGCACCTTATGGATGAGATGGTCTGAGGTATCAGTTTCTTGGATTTGAAATATTTTTCTGACTCAATCCATCCATAGTAATTAGGTTCATATTCCAGAAGAATATGGTATAATATGGTATCAGATTCCAGGAGAATATGATAACCAAAATTACCCAAAGATGTGGATATCACCAATGAGTCTGATAGGCATATGATTAGAGAACAAGACAAAAACAAAAAAATAGAAGGAGGATTAGGGATATGGTTCAGTAGCACAGTTCCTGTCCAGCAAAACATGAGGTCCCAGTAAAAAAAAAAAAAAAAAAAAAAAAGAATAGGAACAGAAGAAGAAAGAATACTGAGAATACTGATTTTACTGATTTCACATCACTGGATATACTACCTATGAGCAATTGAAGGTTGATTATGCCTGGCTTTGAAAATGAAATTTCATGATTTTTAAACTGTCATTTCTTTCTAATCTAATAGCCTTGCTACATCATGGTTCATATAAGTGAATCAAGGATTTGGGGCTTTATGGAGAATGTAATAATTTCTACAGGTTACCAAGCAGAGCTGTTTAATAATAATAAAGCTCCTATCTTTGAGTGTCATAATTTGTCAAGAACTGTTTATAGAGGGTCTCTGTATTCAGCCTTGGATAAAGTACTCTAAATGGAAACAAATCTATTTCCCTGGTAGAGTTTCTGACCTTCCTGGGCAGAGGCAGTTTCATATTTCTGAGCCTTTACAAATGCTGTTCCTTTCGCTTGTCTCTTTCCAGCTGCCCATTTGGGAAATGCTCACTCATTCTTTTAGATTGGACCTACCTGTCCGTTTCTCTTTGAAGTTTTCTGTAATTTCCCCAGAAATGCGTCTCCTCAGTGCTGTGAGGCTCTGGTTACATGGTATAAGTCATCAGATTTTCTTATCAGTTTTCTCTGAACTGTATGTATTTTGCAAGCAGGAATATTGTATGCACTCCTCTACCAGCCCAGAGCCTAAAGTGGTGTAAACCAACAGCTTAGAGTCCAAATACAAACTGGACACGTTTGGATTTGCCTGAGCTTATAGGCCTATGTTGTGCTTTAAGTTATTTTGAACTAATTGCCAACTCAAAACAAAAATCCGAATCTTGGAAAATTCAAAGACATAGTAAGCCTGATTTTACTGGAAATGAGAACTGGCTATTTCACATAAAATGGAGCAAGTGCTTCCCAACTTGCCACTATTCCCAAAATCCTCTAATAAACTTCACGTATATTGCTTTACCTATTATATTACCCAGCTAGTCTCTGCAGATATTGAAGTTGCACTCTTGTTTCCTAGGACTTTCCAGCACTAAACTTGTCACTTTCTTCCCATAATCATCCAGGTCCCTACTTTCTCATCCATGAAGTAATCTTGATATTTTTTTGAAATCCTACTTTAGTGGTCCTTAAAAAATTTGATGTGTACATCAGATTCAATTGTGACACTCTTTCAATGTTAGAATATGAAGATGGGCATAATTGATAAACATCCTACACAGTTATCATATTCATTTTAAGAATTACTAGATTTGACCTTTTATGTTTTTTTCCTAATTTTATAATTAGGCATATAGTTCATCTCCTCTATTACATTTTAAGTGTCTACAGGGCTTATCTATCTCTTATGTAGATAGAGCCATAGAAAGGAGACCCTGAGTTGGCAAGGCAGTTTTCCACAGTTTCATAAATATGGCAGATTTAACCTTTATCAAAACACTGTTATCCTTGTGCTCCATTCAAAAGGATCAACTGAATTTTGGATTCAA
This sequence comes from Dasyprocta punctata, assembly GCA_004363535.1. Lineage (NCBI taxonomy): Eukaryota > Metazoa > Chordata > Mammalia > Rodentia > Dasyproctidae > Dasyprocta > Dasyprocta punctata. The sequence continues at coordinate 50,340 of RJWM01007671.1, read as the reverse complement.
CTCCAATGTACTATAGTGGTCTGCCAAGAAAGTCTAATTTTCAAAGGGAATAGTTAAGGCTTTATAAAAGTCTTACTCACAGAAAAATATTATGTGAAAGACTCTTCATATTATAAAGTATTTGACATCTGCCCCTGCATCTTTACTGAAATATCTGTCTTTACTGATAAAGGAAAACAAACCAGATACCAAATGTCACCAAAGGGAAAGGATCCACTGGATATTTTATACATATTCATCTTGTCTATGTTGTTTATAAGACCTTAAGGAGATGAAGATAATATACCTCAAATCATGTGACCATTAAAGCTTTTTAATGAGTTGTGCCTTGTGTCTATTACATTCTAATTATGACTACTGTAAAAGAAAATGAAGTCTTTTCTAATTACCACAAGAGGGAGATGTATAAATAGCAGGTTAGGCACTTGACTTGCTTCTGTTTGGTACTTAAGCTTGATGAGTTCCACATTCTAGACTCCTCTGAGAGAAGGGAGCAAGAGGGAAGTTTTATGCTTTATATTATCCCCTTATTATAGATACCAACTGTCTTTTCTGCTCTGTAATTACTTCATTCTCTCTAATGGATTCTACATTCATAACCTGTTTATAAGCATATTAGCATGTATGGGTCTACAGCGGTATCTCCATTCGTGAACTTAATTTATTTCACAATTCTGGGGAAGATGGCTGTGTTCATGTTTGACACCTGATGGGCAGTTTGCAAATGGAAGCCAATTTTTGCTGAATGCTTCTGCATGCTAACTGAATTGTTTGTGAACAAAAGCGTTCATAAACGCAGTTATTACTGTACTTTATCAGCAAGTCTGTTATAAGAGAAATCTGCTTCTGGTTGACAGATTCAGTTTGTCTACATACATTTACTATATATTTTATGCTATGAACTAGGAAGAGGGTAGATGAAAGGAACAAGAAAAATTTTTCATTGTGAACCTCTCAGTCTAGCATGTGGGTATTGCAAACAAAAATACAACATGAATAGGTTTAGTAACATTAGTACACTATAAATGGTTAAAGGATGGAGGGAAAAGTGTGACTACCTCCCTCCGGAAATTTCAGAGAAAGTGATGTTTATAGTGGGCCATGAATGAGTGATAGTTTCACAGATAAAAATAAAGGGACAGGCTTTCCAGTGATGTTGGACTCCACAGTCTTCAGCCTGCTTGGAAGAATGTAAATCATCAGCATGGTTGAGCTGAGGATGCATAGATGGAATTAGGTAGAATGATGACCGAGGAGACTTGAAAAGTAAGTTGACATTTTGGATACACATGGATATCCAAGTATAGCTTCTTTGTGGTGAGCCTTCCTCGGCTTGGAGTCTGAAAACCAAAACACAAACCAAAACAAAGCAAAACAAAACAAAACTTTCTTACCTCTTTTTGAGCAGATAGGCTCCCTCAGGTGTTCTTTCAAGTGAGGTGGAACCTGTCCTCCTGCTAATATTAACCCTGCCTGCTGGCAACCCTGATGGCAAAGACTGCATTATTTTTTGTTTTCTTATTAATCTCTGGACATTTGTGGGTATCGAGAAGCTCCTCTGTTTTCCTGATCCTGTGAATACAGCAACAGCAACGCATTTTGAAGTCCAAAGTTTGGCAATCTCCTAACTCTCTGTGTTCTTGTTTGTAGCAGAGGCTGCAGTGCCATTGGTGAGAAAATTCTAGTGAATTGGTTTGGAAGCCATAGCTGAAGATTGGATCTAGAATCAACTTCTTCAACCCTTCTAAGTTGTTAAGCACCTAGTGCCTTGATTAAAACATTTTTTTCTGTTTCAAATAGGTAGTATGTGTATTTCTTGATACTCTATACAATGTTATTGTGAAGACAAGGGAAAGCCAATGAAGGACTTTAAGTAGTTGAAAGACATAGACATACTTGTGTTTCAAGAAGTGTATTGACAGAATAGAATGTAGATTAACTGGAAACAAAATGGGACATGGGGTTATTAGGAGATGTCTGTATATTATGAAAGTGATCAAGGCGATTGGGTGTGATGTCAATAAAGGTGTAAACCCCCAACTTCACAAATTTGTCACAAGCGACCATGTCTTTATAGGAGGCCTACCCTTGGGGTTTAATATTTTATTATCACTGTCTTGAAATTCTTGATAACATTTTTCTTTCACTTTGTGTCTTGCAAGTGAAGACTAATGAGACAATGGAATGTACCCTGGGCGGCTCAAAGCCTGAGCTCAAACTGTATGTCCTTACATTTCTGGGAGGGTCCTTGACCTCCCGACATCCCAGTCCTACCTGCCCTTCAGTTCCTGTCTTTGCCCGACAGGGGTGGTCTGACACGTGGTGTCATGTTAGTACAGTGAGCAGCTTAGTGGGGTGAGCCTCCTGGACCCTCATTCAGGCATTGAGTACTTCTTTGTATGGGCAGCACAACCCTCTGGGAGCTACTTATGAAGACATAGGACTGTGGGAAAGCATTACTAACTCCTTTGCCTACAGCCAAGGTCAGCATAGTGTCTGGTGGGAGAAGAATCTAGCAGTGGGTGAGTTAGTTGTATATGGAGTCACAGGATAGGGCTCCTGGAAAACTGAGGGTCTATACACACCCAGAAATTATCACTGTGCCTAAGGGAGCACAATATTAAGTAATGAATGAAAAATACTACTCTCTCTGCCTCTGTCTCTGTCTCTGTCTGTCTGTCTATCTCTGTGTGTGTGTGTGTGTGTGTGTGTGTGTGTGTGTGTGTGTGTGATGTTGGGGATTGAATCAAGGGCCTTTGCATTAATCTACATTCCAGTCCTTTTCATTTTTGTTTATTTATTTATTTATTTAAATTTTGAGAGAGCCTTGCTAATTCACTAACTTACCTGGACTGGGCTTGGTTTTGGAATTCTCCTGCTTCCAACCTCCCAGAGTGCTGGGATTATGGGTATGCACCACCACAACCACTTTATACGTTGCCACTTTTATTTTTTTTATTTTTTAAAAATTTTTATTAATAATAATAACAATGATCAGAGTAAAGCAAAAGAGAGAGAACCATATTGGGCCTCGAAGACAAGACAGAAGAAAATCCCCCGTACTTGCTACATTGCCTGCTGTCACCTTCCATAGAAATGCTCGGGTTGCTGCCCAGAGGCCTGTAAGATCTACTAAACAATACTAGCAAAAAGTTGGTTGATGTTCCTTGGATGCTATCAATTTAGCCAGACCTCCGAAACAGCAGGTTGTTGACGGGGGAGGGGGGGAGTGTATTTGTCCCTGATTCCAAGCCCGCATGCCAGTGCCCCTCCGGCCTGGTGGGCTGGACCCCAGAAGGGGCCCTTCTCGTTCTCTTCCAGGGTCCTGAGGTCAGGACCCCGGAAGGCAGTTCATTTGCGTCTTGATCAGTGCCTGAGCGGCTTGGGCCCCACGAGGGGCCCTTCTCCTTCTCCTCCAGGGTCCTGAAGTCAAGACCCCGGAGGGCAGTTCATTTGCTTCCTGGTCCGAGTCTGCACCGCTCCCTATGTTGCCATTTTTAATAACACTTTCCCTCCACCTTTTGAATAAGGTACCCATATTTTCATTTTGTACTGGGCCCCACACATTATGTAACTGACCCTCTCTGTAGATAGAGGACCTAAACAAGATCAAGACCTTATCTAGAGAGAAAAAACCTTTGTTTCTAAAAGAGTTGTGGCTTAGTATGCTAAAAGAACAGGTAGTCCTTCTCCAGATTTGAGTTATACTGTAATATGATGTATTCTATTACCAGAAATTGTACAAAAGTGGAAAACAAAAAAACTTTCTGTTTTATTTAAAGGCTGTCTTTCTGGTGTTTTGTGTATGTGTGTGTGTGTATTAGTGATGGTGATGTTAAAGGAGCCATTATAGAAAGGAAGAATTTGAGAGATAGGGCAAAGGGAGAAAAAGAAAAAGAAGTAGAAGGCGAGAAGATCTGGGGAGAAAAGTGATTGCCACTAGGCCAAGGGCATTAAGAAAAAAACATAGGAATTGATGGACAGATTCCAATCTGGCAAAAACAGAGTTACTTCTTCAGAGAGGGAAAGGATGTGAAAATGGATGAAAATAAAACTTTCCAGACGTAACTGGGAGTCTCTATCTTCTATTTTTTATTCTGATTTCTTGAAAGAGAATACAGTTCAAAATTAATAAGCAGAAGAAAATTAAATGTTTCCTGTGGCAGCTGGGAAGAAGAACAAACTAGAGATCAATGAAATGATAGAAGAAATGATTTGCTGTTTGAAATAATTCTGTGATTTTTAAAGAAAGGACCATTTGAGGCTTATCACAAAGAAGGAGCACTTTTAATCCATTATAAATGATTTTGTTTCCATAGATTTCATATGACTCCATTTCCTCGAGCATGTTTATCACCTAAATTCAGGTGTATTTCTATTTTAAGGGTCTCCTTTTCCATTTAATATGGCTTCAGTGGATTTGTAGTTCATGTTCTTGACTTTGTTTTGTGTTTTCCTGGCTTCGCTTTCTAGGGAGTGTAGGTTACAACACCTACCAATATCTCTTTTGGTTTCCTGGAGCAAGTTAAGAACAAGTATCAAGGGAAAGTTTCAGTTAATGTGAATAGGGAACACCTTACTCTGGTCTGGCCATGCTGGGAACCGCATTCTGGAACTGACTTATTTTTCAGCGCTGCAGTGTTGATCCCTCCCACCAAGGTGACATTCCTGTGTGACTGCTATAGATTGTTTTTTGCCACAAAACAGACTTTAGCATGTTCACTGAGGCTCTCTAAGCATTGCTCTGGAATAAGGATCTTATGTTTTGTGTCTACAGAGTGCTGCACTTGGGTTCATAGCTCTATTGTTCTTGAAGCTAAGAGAGACAGAGAGAGAGACAGAGAGAGAGAGAAAGAGAGAGAATCTGTGGTATGCAAGAAGTCTGTTGGCATGGGAGTGTATTTGCCCTAGTGGGAGATGTAACACCATAGTTTTTAGAAGCCAATATTTTTATGTGGTGGTAGAAACCAGATTGGTTGCTTTTCTTTAGTTTGGATGTTAGCACATGGAAATAAAGATATTGTCACAGCTTGTGTCTCTGTATCAGTATTATTTCCTCATAGAGAGTAGCAACATGCCTCAGTTGGTATAGTTGGAAGCAAATGAACTCCATACTGCTAACTCAAGAGGAAAAATGTTTGTTCATAGCAAGGAGACTGAGCAGATCCTAAAGTCTAAGGCAAAACTGAACAACTGGATCTTGTGAAAGACAGGAGCCAGGAGAGTTCTCTGGAGCAAGGTGCCAGGATATAAGGAGAGACAAATACTTTTTCCAAAAACTGCCTTAACAGTGACTGAATGCCCATCCTATTTCATTGCTAGGAGCTCACACATGTTTCAGATTCCCAGGAAGAGACTGTGAGATTGGTCTTATACTGTGCATACATTGTCACCCCCTGGTTAGGAAGATAGGGTAATTTTAATGGCATTTCCACCATGATTTCTCCCAAAAGGAGAAGGATGTTCCTGCCTGAAAATGAGCAACAATTACACCTATATACTTTTACTTTAATTGCCTGACTTAGTCCTTACCACCAGCCCACAATCCCTGGGTAGATAATTTCATCATTACTGTTCACAAAGAAGCTAGAGTGCTGAAGAGTAAGGGTCTCGCTCATCCTGGCAAAGAGTAAGAGGACGAGTATCAGGACTCAAACCTAAGGCGAGTGACTACACATAATGGGACGAACAACTACATATACCTCTTCTCATGCAATCAAGCATTGAATCAATGATGATGATGATGATTTTAATATTCTCTTCTCTCTTCAGTTTGTTTTTTCATAGATTTGCCCTGTCCAAAGGACCCTTGTCTTTCCCAAACAAGTGTATACCTGCATGTGTCTTTTATTCATAGGTTAGGCCTTAGGACCTTCTCTCCAAGTACCCCAGTTTTTGAAATAATCTCAGAAGAACGAAATTTGAACATTGGAGGTAGATTTATTGGAAATTGATAGGGGGACTTGGCATATAACTCAGTGGTAGAGGTCTTGCCTAGTATGTATGAAGTCTTGGGTTTAATCTTCAGTAACACACACACAAACTGGTAGGAATGACAATAGCTGAATAGCTGTTTTGGCAGAAAAATTGACACTAGCAGTCATCAAAACTCAAAATATGCACTAAGATGGTGTGGAGCATTAACCCAAAGTCAAATGTTGTAGGTCTCTCAGCAATCTCACAGATCCTCACTGTATTAAACTCAGGACATTTAGCATTCTTTTAAAACAAAGTTAAATTGTGCTTAAAGTGCTCCTTTTGAAAGAATAGAAGTGCCTCAGGATCAACCTAGCGTGCTGCTCTGAGCTGAGCTCACAGTGGGTCCTTGGAGTACAGAACTTTCCCCTAAAGATGACCCTTCCATGAGCTGTGCAGAAGAGGATCCAGGGCTAAGACCATCAGGATGTACTGTGCTTTCTGTAAACACAGAGGGTTTTTAAAACATGCATCTTTCTTCTTTAATGTTGAAAGTACTCTGTACACACACTAGGAATTTATCTTGATTTTAGTGAAACTAAAAATGAGGTTTTGAACCTATTTTTTGCTATCTGAACCTCTTGGTCTCTCTCTCTAGATCCTTTTTAATAGCTCCTCATATCCTGTATTAAATTGGCAATGTTTACTGCATTTCTTCTTAACTCTAAAGTTACCTGTGTGGGGACAATATTTGCGTATCTTTGATTTTCACCATTTGCTTACTTTTTTCCTAAATGTTTCTTTTTTCTTTTTTAAAAATCTTTTTACCATTTTCATTGCAAGTGTTTTTAAATACTGTCCAAGGGCTCTGAGGAACAGGGTGAGGGGTACCATTGCCATCCAATAGATGTATTATGCTAATATTTGAGTGTTGTACAATAATGAGATCAAGCTGATTTCATCAAGGAGGAGATGATGCTTTGGGATGGATGAAGGCAGCACTAAGAACAGGAGAGAGTGGCAGCAGAAAACACTGAGGAAAAGAAGACAGTGTGCTGGGGGATCCTGGAAGGAGCTGTGGCAAAGGCAGAATAGAAGAACAGAAAAGGAAAGGATTTCCTATTTGGATACACATCAAAGGAAAACAAGTTTAGTTGGTGAGGGAAGATATTCCCACAGCAATAATGAGGATAACTATAATGAGTGCACAGTAGCGCCAAGACTTCATGACTTTTTTTAGCTAGGGTGGGTCTAACTGCTATAATGAGTAGGCCTCAAAATGAATTGGCACAAAGAAGAGCTTTATTTCCTGCTTAGGTAGCAGTCTACCATGGTTGCTTGGGTGGGCACAGATTTTTCCTGTTTGGTCATTCAAAGACTCGGATTCCTTCCGTTTGGTGGCTTTGCCATCCCCTACGACTTTGGCACTGCCTGCAACCACATCGTGGACAGTGAAAAAGAGAATGGCAAGAGCCACCTGTGTCCTTAGAAACCCCAAAGGGGGAACACATGACCTATACTCATGTTTTTCTGGAGAAAACTCAGCCATCCAGCCTCTGTGTGTAAGGGAGACAGGGCGATATGGTTCAGCCATGGGTTCAGATGAAAACCAAGTACCATAGAAGGCAAGGATGGTAGTGAACCTTGTTGGACAGTTGGTGGTGTCTGCCACAGAGGCTCAGGTAATGCCAGTGCAGCCGTAGAGTCCAACAGATCTATTTTGGAATCCTCAGCTTGTGAGTTTGCTCAGTTAGTTACCTAGACTGTCTGGAGCTAATTGTATCACTTGCCCATAGAATTCTTAAGAGAATTAATTGAGATAATTAGTGTAAAGCATTTAACAAAGTGCCTGAAAACCACTCACTAAGTACTCAGTAAATATTTGTTATTATTTTTCTGAGCTATAAATCAAATGAAGGAAAAGCATCAAATATCTATTATAGTCTCAAATTGATAAGGCAATTTGTATATTTAACATGTAATTCTCAAAGCTTTATTTTGAGATAAGCCCTATCTGCTTTTTATACACAGGTAGCTTGTAGCTCAGAGAAAAAACATGGTCAGGATATAGAAAATTAGATTTGAGCCTAGATTTATTTAATTACATTACCTATATTATTTTCACTAGGAACTCTGGAGAGAAAAACAAGTGGAGGTTGGGGTGAAGCAGAGAGCTAGAAGGAACAGTAGAATCTAGGACAAGGAAAAGGAAATTAGTTAAGCTTAGAATGTAGTGTTACAGGCAAGGGACTCTAACCTTAGGCATTAGCCTCACTCTCCCATTAATCCTAAGGAAGCGTTAAGTTAATCAGATGAAAAGTTTGCGCCATTGCAAGTGTTGTTGGACCTTTATAAAATTGGGACAGAACTGTGCTTGTGTTTACATCTTACTCTTAAGTGTTCATTCTGTTCTTAGAGACTCTCAGATACAGGTAAAGTTTAATAGTATGCATGAAATTACTGTATGTTCACAGTGTTAGGAACATATCCAGAGAAGGTGCAGTGAGAGAAAGTTGGGATCTGGATGTAAAGTCACTATTGGAAGAAATTCCTCCAGGTACCCCTGAAAGTAAATGATTATGGTCCATATTCATTTTAAAAGATATACTTTCTCAATTCACTTTTAGCTACCTGCTCCCTGGACACAAGAATTGGTGGTCCCGATAGCACTAACTGTAAGTCTTCCTTTTTCTCCCTATCTCTTGAAATTACATTAGCATGCAAATGCAATTAACTCTGTTGCATAAATCACTTTGAACCTATAGTAATTTAGAAAATAGTAAAATTACTCTCAAATTAATACTACTTGCAAGTATCAAATTATGTGAGGAACACTTCACAATGGACTGTTAAATAGCAAAGTCCTACAGCTTTCTGTTTGAAACCTTTGATAAGGACCATAACCTCATAGATTTTTCTTTTCATATTATCCTTACAGATGAGAACCCCAAATGGTTTAGTGCTGAGGTTGATGAAATTTCTTTGTAAAGAGTTTGTTAATAAATATTTTGTCTTTATTGGACACTTGGCTCTCCATCACAATTGCTGTGGTCTACCTTTTAAGTGTGAAAGCAACTATAGAACCAATGAATATAGCTGTGTTCAATAAACCTTTGTAGAAATAGACTGTAAGCTAAATTTGACCCCTGGATTTTTTGCTAATCCCCTGTATAATTCACTAATCCTTTTTTCTACCTCATATTGGAAACAATGATCAATTTTTTAGAGATAAGAAATTTAAAGTTCAGGGAGGTTAACTGACTTGTCCATAACCAAGTTGAAAGTGAGATGGGGTTCAACCCCAGTTCTGATCAGCTTCAAAACATATGGTCATCTCTATCACATTGTTATATACCATAAATTGGAACTTCTCTTTCTTTACTGCATCTTAGAGCAGGTCTGTTTTGGAGCCAGAAGTCTACTTTGGTGATATAACCTTGCAGAGATTGAAATTTCATACAATTAAAAATTTAAATGCTAAGTTAAGGGTTTTTGTTTTTGTTTTTGTTTTTTGTCTGGGAGTTTTTCTGTCAATTTATTTCTAGGAGTAAAAAGGCTATCTTAACCCTCCCTTTGGAGCTGCTGGAATTACACCTCTTTATGTTTGCCAAATGTTGACATGGGTTTTACCTTTGAGTCCCAACCCAAGGAAAGCAGATGTCCTTGGATGCTAACAAGACAACATTTTTCTTGGATCATTTGTTCTTCAACCTGGGCCAGCTCTGAGCCCGTTTCTGTCAAAGACTTTTTTCCCCACAGTCCAACTCCTCTCTTGCACGCTATGAAAGGACCTCTGAAGCCAACACTGTTTACCAATTTGTTCTAAAAAATGTCAGAACTGCAATCAGAGGAGGTCAAGCAACAATTCTCACAGCTGTTATAAAACATTGCTAATTACTCTACAAGCTTAAGAGAAAACACAGTGCTGTAGCCTGAAAATGGTAATTATTGTGACTTCAGTTTCTTAGACCAAATTCCCTGGGTGGATGTTCTCTTTCAGCCAAAGGGAGGGAGTTAGAGAGAGAGTAAGAGAGAGAGAGAGAGACAGAGACAGAGAGAGACAGAGAGAGACAGAGAGACAGAGAGAGACAGACAAAGAGAGGGAGACAGAGACAGAGAGACAGAGACAGAGAGACAGAGACAGAGAGACAGAAAGACAGGAAGAGAGAGGGAGAGAGAGAGAGTGTGCTTAACATCAAAACTTTTATAATAATAAAAAAAGATAGAAAGGGTTTCTAGCATGAAGTGGTCTTCTTGACTACAAAAATTGGGGTCCTTTGTCAAGAAAGCTTTGTAGACATAAATGAGCAACAAGAAACTCTGGAGACTTGGATTCTCTACATCATGTTAAGAAATATTGATTGCAGCCCACAAGAAGACTTTCCCTTAACCACATTTTAAAAAGCTTTCATAAATATTGCAATAAAGGGAAATTCATTGCTAGTTAAACTCTAACACTGGCATGAGCTTATTTATCACCCAGATGACTGAGCTGCTGGTGAGAGAAAACAGAGGGTTAGTAAGGAATTTATATAGCACATCTTGAAATATCTTCCAGCAAGGTAATAAAGGCCATGCTCCACATTTAGATCTAATGGCCAATAAACAATTTTCAGAAAAAGAAAAATAAAGGTGGTGAAAATAGACTGCATTGGGAAATTCTATTCACACGATAGTCAATTATTGCAGTGTTCAGTTTATTATAAACTTTTTCCCCATTAAGCACAGCTTGTCAGAAATCCTATACCAAGGGAATAAAATGTCAGGACTGTGTCCAGATCATCATAGCGCACTCCTTGTAACAGATTCTTACTTCTAGAAACTCGAAATGATTTGTGACAGTATTCATGGCATTTGAAAGTAAAATTAGTCAAGTGAAATTTTTTAATGAAGAGTGTTTGATAAAGAGAATTGTCTGAGTTAACCCTCCTGACATATGTACCTGATTTTTTTTTCTATTTTCATTCACAAAGTGAAAGTCCTGTCCTAGTCTATGCTTATGTGTGCATCTTTGAATATGACACTGCTTTAAGAAAGTGTATACAGTGAGCCCCAGCTGAACGAATATTCAAGTTGCCAATTTTCACAGATGTGAACCTTGCATGATTGACATTCATAGATGTGAACAAAGCACAGATGTAGCTCCCGTGTCTGCTGGACAGTGCCACAGCTGTGCTGCTGTGTCCTTACTCTACAGTGCGAAGTACACAGTAGTGCAGTGCTCAGTGAGAGCCCAGCATGTCTGGAAGCAAGAGGAAAAGCAGTGGTGACGTGGAGGAGACTTCCAGGAAGTGCAAAGCAATAACCCCAAAACAAAAGTGAAAAGAATTGAGAGCCTGGACTGAGGTGAAAAGATGGTAGATGTCTGTAAGATTAAAAATAGTTTATTTTTAGTTATATTGTATTGTACCACTATTTTAAGGTAACTGTAAAAGAGAAAATAGTTTATTTACAGTATTTTTGCATGTGTTCAGTTATTTTATGATTTACATTGAATATTTGTGGCAAAGGTGTATAAGCTCACTTTGTCAAACTTACAAGCAAAGTTGTTTTACCAGTGTTCTCCCAGAATGGAACTCATTTGCAAGTCTAGGATTTACTGTGGTCCTATAGACATCAAAATAAGACAATAATTTAAAAAGAATACGAGTTAAACTTATTGGCAAAGAACTAGTTGAGAGTTCCATCCATTGCAATGCTTTTGATTTTAGAGGTGAAATGAAATATAGACGGGTCAAGCCGGGTGTGGTGGTGCACACCTTTAATCCCAGCACTCAGAAGGCTGAGGTAGGAGGAGCTTTGTGAGTTCGAGTTCGGCTTGGGCTACAATGTGAGTGCAAGGCTGGCCTGAGCTACATAGTGTGATCCTGTCTCAAAAAACTAGGGCCAGGAGTTTGGTTCAGTGACTTAAGTGCCTGCCTAGCAGGTGTGAGGTTGTGAGTTCAATCCCCAGTGCCACCAAAAAAAAAAAAAAAAAGAAAAGAAAAGAAAGAAAGAAATATACATCAGGCAGATAATCCAGTTACAGGGGAAAAGAGGGTAGAATGGTATGTAAAAGGAGGTACTGATATGCAAAATATACATAATGGATAGTTATGAGATTTCTAGTTCACATAATGAAAAGTAAACAGTCACATGATTCTGGGTCCATAAATGTAATATAAAGAATTGTTCAGAGTAGATGTAAGTGGTTGGTATGGAGACTAAATTGTAAGAAATTTCTCTTACAGGTTCTAATAAAGAGCACTGTAAAGTCACGAACTATGTTCTTGAAAACAAGATGACAGGAAAGTATCTCATGAAGTTCTTTTTCACAAAATCTCTCATTCTCAGCCAGTTCCAAAGTACAGCTCAGCCAAAGCAACTTGGAACAAGAGGGCCAAGTGCTGCTCCAACTGCAAAGCCTCTGTGTTCTCATTTCTGTTCGTCTTTTGCGCTTTGCTCTGTCTGCCCCTGTTAACTTGTATCTCATTTTCATATGTGTTTTCTATATCTCTTTAGTCTCATCGAACAAAACCTGTGTTAGGAAGCATGAGTAAACAGTCCACTACCCTGCTATGACCATGTTGGCACTAATTTAGCCTGAACATTTTCTGTTAGTGAGTCAACCAGATAATTCAGAGACTTAGAACGTGACAAATAGGCTCTGTCTTTTCTGTCAAAGCACAAAGCCAAAGCAACTTCATTTTGGATTGAAATGACCTGACCATCCAGTCACTAACCAACTCCCTCTGAGCCTCAGCGCTCATAGCCTGAGAGCTGAGAAATGGTGACTATGTACTTTTTCCCAGAACACAGCTGGTTCCCAAGATCAGAACCAAGAACTTTTGTTCTAAACCACGTCGCCTCTCTCTACCTTACCCAGCAGCACATTCCTTGTCTCCTGCCACTTGAGATAGTCAGCTACAGTAGGTTTTAAACCCTTGAATTCAGCCAATACATTTAAAGGATAGCTATTTCTCCTGTATTAGGGATAAAAGGGGCAAACCTCCTTTGTCCTGCGCCTGCTACCTCATTACTGGGTTGTGCTTGTTCCCTTTTGCAAAAGTAAAAACTTGCCTTGTTGAGATTTCTGGATATCTGAGTGCTTTATTATCTGCACTGACAAACTGAGTCTAGGGCCTCATTTCCAACAAGAGTAACTTTTTCTGTGCTTTGAAACTACCTTGTAGGAATAATTCTGTCCTCCCCTTTCTCTATTGTGCTTGCTGTACATCTGTTCTATGCTCGCTTCTATTTGGTGCCACTCTCTTGCCATCTCATAGTCCCAAAAGGTGGAGAACATGAGCATCTTAAATGGACTGGTGCTCTTACTAGAGTCACTTGAGTATTCCAACTACTTCCTACTAATTTAATACTGCCGCAATTCCCAGCAGTGGCTGAGGGGTCAGAGAGCTTTTTCTAAGAAGGGCCAGATGGCCAATATTTTAGGCTGTGTAAGCCATGCTGTCTGTCACAACTACTCAAACATGCTGTTGCCAGTGTGAAAACAGTTAACAACATAAATAACAAGAAAATAGACAACACATAAGTAACAAGCGTGGACGTATTCCAATAAAACTTTATATATGCATACTGAAATTTAACTTGTTAAATTTTTCACATGTCACAGGATACTTCTTTTGAGTACTTAAAAATGTAACTGCTACTGGGTGCAATGACACAGGACCGGTAATCCCAGAGAGTTTGAAGGCCAAGGCAGGAGGATCATGCATTTGAGGCCAGTCTGTGTAAATTAAAGAAAATCCTGAATCAAAAATAAATAAATAGCCCTTCTCTCCTACCTCTTCCACCTCTCCCTCTCCCTCTCCCTCTCCCTCTCCCTTTCCTTCTTCTCCTTCTCTCTTTCTCATCTTCTGGATCTTACTGTGTATGCCCAGGCTGACCTTGACCTCATGACCTTCCTACCTCAGGCCCTGAGCTCTGGGATGCCAAGATTACAGGATTGTTCATGGTGGTGCACTGGGGACCATGATAGACACCACATTTTTCATGACAGTGTACTTCAGTGCCAACGCAGTCTTTCTCCACCATTACCTTCGAGTGCTCTATCACCCTGGGCTCTGCGGTGAGACTTGAGACCAGAAGGGGTTTCTCTCTTGTGAAGCCCCGAGCAGGGACAGGACTAACCTCTGTGCCCAGGTTTCTGCTGCCTTCTTCCAAATGAAATGACACAGCAGCCAGACACTTCAAGGCTCATTTCCTTCTGCCCTTCACAAGCCAAAACCTCTACTGGAGTACATTCTGTTGCTCCATTCACTTCCTTCTCTGATGGCAAAGAATCTCCCAGGTGGAAAATCTTGCTGTAAATAAAGGTGTAAGAAGAGGTCGTGTGAAAATAAATAAATAAGAGCTTGGGATGTGGCCCAGTACTAGAACACCCTTGTGTGCAACACTCAGTACTGGAAAGAAAAAAGGACACCTTTACTTTGTGGGCCACACAAAACTGCATGTGTTATTTGCTGACAATAACACTCACGTTTTCCCTTCCCTATTTCCCCTCTTTCACCTTCTCCCTTTTCCCCGAAGGGTCAAAGCGTCAATGAACATTTTGTATCTGCTATTAAAATTCTAATGCTTGTAATTAATGTGTAAAAAGATTCCACCTAAAATACAAACTAAAACTACACGGAGATGTCACATTAATTTGGGAAAGGTTTGTGAAAGGTTATAATCAGTGCTAATCAGGGACATTGAGAAGCGTTCTTTCATGTTGGTAGGAATTGGTACAAGAGCCATAGAAAGCATTTCACTGATTGGTATGTATCAAGGGTATTCTGGGCACACAATTTTTTTTACCCAGAATATTTCAAAAAATAATCCATTCTAAAGAAATAACCAGGAACAGGAACAGACGATATTTGCTTCCCAATAATGAAAGACAGGGAAAATACATTGAAGTGCATATAATAATTAAAAATACGAGCCAGGCTTGGTGGCGCATGCCTTTAATCTCAGCACTCGGGAGGCTGAAGTGGGAGGAGCATTGTGAGTTCGAGGCCGGCTTGGGCTACAACGTGAGCAAGGCTGGCCTGAGCTACATAGTGTGACCTGCCTTGACTAAAAAGGCCTGGAGTTTGGCTCAGTGGCTTAAGCACCTGCTTGGCAGGTGCCAGGTTGTGAGTTAGATCCATGGTACCGACAAACAAAACAAAACAAAACAAAACAAAACAAAACAAAACAAAACAAAACAGGAAAAAGCCTAACTGTCCATCCTAAGGAAATGGCTAAGTCTATTTTAGTTTGTCCATATAACATGAAGAGTGACTATCTCTGGGTGTAGCATTATGAACAAATATTTTTCTTGGTTAACATTTTCCATTTTCTTCAGGTTTCCCACATGAAACACAAGTGTATTTAAAGATAAGTGAGACTATAAGTAGTTAACAAATCAAAAAAGATGAAAAAGATTCCCTATAAAAAATCAGAGTTGATGTATTCTTGCCTTCACCATGTTTTGCTTGTGTTGGTTATGGCACATGCTGATCTGAAGACCACGTAAGTTGCTGAATTCAACTCACTTTTTGGGTACACATGTGTACTTCCCAAATCTTTACAATTACTTTGCTACCTTGATGTCACTTTTTCTATCTTCACAACACTTCTCTAGCAATTTCCCTTGGTTCATGGGAGGAGGCACATTTTACCCATCAATGGTAAAATTCTTCAACTAGAAATAGGTGCACTTTTATTCTGTTTCTTGCAAATCTGGGTTTCAACTTTTAAAATTTTGAGTGATTATTTTCTTTCCTATTGTCCCTTCAAATTTCCTGACACTTGGGTCAAAGGAAAATATAACTGTATACAGAGTTCTGCATTTCAATGATCTTTTCCTGATGCAATCCATCATTCTCCCTCCACAGGGGACAAGCTCTCCAGCTGACTTGTGCTATAAGGGCAGGCTACCTGCCCATTTTGGAACTTCCCCAAGTTAAGCAGGAGCCTTTGCATCTCCTCTGCATTTCCCCCTTTTGTTTTATTTTCATTTCTGTTTCCTGCAAGGGATCTGTTAGATTTCCATGAAAATGAAATACTTAAGGGAAAATCAATTCCTTTACCTGCTTTCCTATTTTCAGCAATGGTTTTATTAAAACATTGAGGAAGCTCTTCTTTGCTAACAACAACAACAACCAAAAAAGCCAAACCAAAACAAACAAACAAACAAAACCAAAAAAACAAAATAATGACAAAAAAAAGCTTTAACATCTCCTGTGTCCTTGTTACGTGTCCCTCACATTGAGTTCATTTGTTCCTAGCTACAGTGTGTGACTGAGCATGTTATACTTTGTACAGCTCTAGGGGTACCGTTGCACAGAGCATATAGTGCCATCTCTCTAGCTGTATTCTCTTGTTTCACAGTGGCTAGTAATGAGGACTTAATTAGAGGACACATGAAACAGAATAATGAGTGATAAAGCCAGGAAAGACTTTAAACCAGCATTTTCTAATATCTGTTCATATTATGGCAGATGTATACAATGAAAACAATGTTAGAGTACACGGAATAAATAAACATGGTTGTTTGTGGCTGGAGATGACTGGTCTGGAGCCCTTGCTGTCCAAAACTGCACAGGCATCATGAGGGCTGTCTGGGGGGTTGGCTTGTGTGTCACTTACTTGAGACATGCCAGAGTCCCATGGCACAGCAGTCGGGAAGCTGTGCCTTTAAGATCAGTTAGTCTCTTTTGTTCTCACTGCTGCTTTATAGATTAAGAAAATGAGTCCCATTCTTTGACCTCAGTAGTGTCCTGAGGCTGAGATTTAGAGCTGATGAGCTAGGGAAATGGAAGATTTAGGGAACAGAAAGCATTCTATCTCTCTACCTGCTCTCATTCATTTATCCTTCTATTTAGAATTCTCTAATACTTTTTTTAAGTATTCCCCCCCCACCCCGCAATGCTAGTCTCATTATAAAGAAAGACTCTAAGCTGCCTTCAAAAGTTAGTGAGGAAAAGTGGATCTAACTGAAGCCTTGTTAATCCTATAATGTTCCTCATGCTGGCATTTTTTCATAAGGCAAGGTTATTTTGCTTGTTTTCTAATAGATCTGATAGCAAAAAGATTTGTCCCAATTGTGGTCTCTAAGTACTTATATAAAATACAAACTATATGTAAAATACTGAAATAAATTTCCTGTGTGAAAAACAAAAAACAGAAAACAAAAAAACTGAGCAATCACTGAGCCATCACTCAAGGTTACAAGGTTTAGAGGGTTAGTTAAAGGAGAGCTCATGGCCAATATGCCTGTTCTCAGGAACCTGAGGGAAAGTACCTAAAGTAGCTGAGGTAAATCCAATTGCAATTCTCAAGTGATTATTACATTTTTTTTCCTGCGTGCTTTGAAAGAAGACAAGGCTAAAGCTCTGATGCTCTTCTCTGGAGATCCAGCCATGGATTCAGGGATTTTAGCTTTTGTGAGCATCACTCAGAGTTTTTTAAAGCAAAGTTCAGATTCCTTGACTTTAAAAATAGACAGATGATAGGTAGAGGGGCCAGGGAGGAGGTGTGTCTCAGGCATCATGGGAATGAGATCATTCTACGGCTTTCCCGTTTCCCAAACTACAGATGTCACAAGGTGAGAATGAATCCTCGACTTGTTCTGGTTTCCAGGTTACAATCCCTCTGCTTATTCCCTTTTTACCCTGAGGGAATCTGTGGAGTCTGTGAAACCACTTGACAGACAATTGTTCTTACAGTCAGCAGACACATATAACCCCACTGAAGCTTTCTTACCAAAGAGTCAAAAGCTCTTGTGCATAACAGGTTTAAGTATAAACATGTGTTTTTGCCATTCATCATTTCCCCCATATGTGATTACACAGTATTCTGGGAGGCAGCACAATCTACAGCAGGTGGCCTCTTTAATTGGCTTGCCTGGGGAGTAGCTGAAGTCGGGTTCAAAAGGTACTGACCTTATGGATTTGGTTAGTAGTAGTTTGCAAATGGGGCTGTAAAAGCTAAACAGAGAAGTAGACTGCTTCTCAGACCCACAGGGAAACAATGGCAGCCATGTGACTAATACAGGGGAAGTGATAAAACCAGAGAGTGTGAAGAGGTTGTGATGTGGAACACCAATACTTAGCTGCAGAAATACCCATATTTATCCCTGCAACAATCTATGTGTGGTCTCAGGGGCTCACTCTGGACCTTTACAGTCCTTTGTTCATCTTCCTTCCTGGAACAGGTAGGGCAGGGCTGACAGTGACAGAGCACAGAGGCTCCCAGGACATCTACAGAGCTACCAAGGTTAATGATGGAGCCAGCACTTTTCTGCTCTCATATCTTGGTTGTTCCTCCTTCGATCAGAAGCTAAATCATGAAGAGATAACATCAGAGCAGTGCCTACACAGCAAAGAAAAGTGGCGTTAAGGTGATGGCTGATACATTTTATCAAACCCAGACTGTATAATTCAAATCCGAATTATTCATTTAGTTAACCTATGCAAGTGAAATTAGTTGGATGATGAGCAATTTGGCTTGTACTCTTGAGGAATTGGTTTGTTTGCTGTGAGTGCTTTATTTAAGATAGGATTCCTAAAAGCTATTAACCCAATTAATATTTATCGAGTGACCGCTATATGTAAAGTGATGCAATCAAAGTGATACAACAGACCAAGACCTTTCTTTCAACAGTTTATTGTCTAGAAGGAGAAACACATTTGCTAACAGGTCATCAAAAGTCTCCCTAAGAGTGGTTATGGCATAGTGTAGAGGAAACACAAAGTCTAGTGTTGTTTATGTTGGTCCCTGGTTGAAGTGGCTGCTAGGGAAGTTGTTGTGAAGGAATACCGAGGATGACACATGAAAGATGAATTATATGTTATTTGGATAGAGAGGAGAAGGAATAGCTTTGGGAGTCTGTTCAAATCTTTGGGATGGGACAGAGCAGGATAACATCCAGAATTTGCTAAGAGTTCAGGTGCGTGAGGCAGAATCAGTAGAAGACATAATCATAAATGTCTATGTGTCTAGCAGTTAGTTCCTTTGTACTTAGTCTAGCCCCATTTGAGTCAGAATATAGCATTCCACTTGAAGTTTACTGTATATTGTTTCTATACTGTTTCTAAAACTCTAACTACTATTGCACTAATGCGAAAAGATAGGGCAGTAATAGTTTGAGGAAAGGGTCATCAATTAACCACTTTTCCCAGAAAAGAATATATGAATCTGGTAGAGATACCAGAAACAAATATGGAAATTATAACTTATCAATACTGTGTCTACACTGTACCGAGACAAGGTGGGGAAGGGTTCCCAGGATAAAATACCAGAAGGTTCCAAGTTTTTCATAAACAACTGTTATCGAAAATTGAGCCCAGCTCCTATTTTATTAAGTCAAATTTTCAGCTTCTATTGTGGTATTAATTTCTAGAGGGGGGTATTAAGAATAAATTATAAGCTTTCCAGATTATTACATCTGCAATTGGCATGAGTTTATGTGAGTGAACCTTATTGTTGCAGGTTTTTTTCTGCCTTTGTTAGTACTTTAGGAATAATAGTCATTGTTGGCAGATTTCCCAGATTTCTTCTGTATTTTAACAATAACAACAATAAAAACATGACATTAGTGGAATATAGATTATTATATACATCTATAGGCCAAGATCCTGAACTTTTTTCTTTTTCTTTTTTTTTTAACTTTTTTCATTTCTATGATTCATTTCACTGTATTTACAGGTGATCAAAATATAAGTCTTGGATTTGGTTTTCCTACATGTCTATGATTTTGTGAAATATTTAAACATGAGTTGGACTTGAGACCAAGGTCACTGATTCAGTTTTTTTCTCATCAAAAGGCCTTGTCCCCACCCACCACAGCAAAACGTTGGTGTCCTCTATTATATTTTTGAGAAGTCTTCTGTTATGTTACCATTTGCAAAACTTCATATTTGCCAAAGAAGAGTGGAAAGAAAAAGAATGTTTGAAATTTCTGGTATGTGAAGTTATTCTCAAAAGCTGTGACTTTTTCACTATTCTTTACTAGGCCTACTCATGAATCTTGCAACCATCATAAAGTAGAGAAAAATGAATTGCGTTTATCTTTACTGTACATACACTGCTTATGGAACTACATATTAAGCATCTGAGAGAGATTATTTTAATCTTCACAATAAGTCCACAAGTTAGGTTCTGTATTTCCATTTTTAATGAAACACATTTGAAGAGATTAAGTAAACTGCTGACATCTATACTGCTATTATCATTTACACGTGTGGTTTCCAAGCCCACGCTCTTTCTACTTTGCCATCCTCTACAGTTTGCACACTCCAAGGTGACTTGTTTCAAATCATCCAGAACGTTTGATGTGCTAAAAGCTTGTTGGAACTTCTGAACATCAGGTTGAGGGCCTCAGAACTAAAGCAAAAGGAAATGTGAAATTGCTCTATTAAAATGACAAATATTCCAGATGTAGCTAATTAGTATGGTAACCTGTGCATAAAAGAATTGTAAAATTAGTGAGATCAGCCTTGCAATGCCATTAACCATAGTATAACTCTTCGCATGGTTTTCTCCCTATCATGAAATAGCCTTGGAAATGCCTGATCACAGTTTGCTTTATCACATGGTGCAGCTCATCAATGCCACATGGCTGTGGATACTGTGGTTTTCACAGTGGGATATTTTTTATCCGTACAAATTGGTAAATTAAAATAATTTCACCTAGGGCGATTCTACACCTAAAACACACTGGCGACCTTGAGAGCAATTCTGCATTTTTTCCTTCTCATTTTCTTTTTGATAATGTTCATTTTTTGGCTCAGAATTACCTACTATATAATATAAAGACCCCAAAGAGACTAAAAGCCAGTCTTGTGTATACTGAGCCCTTTCTTTGAATGGCAGGCAACTGGGAAAGAAGAGAGTTTTATTTGAGAGAATAGTAAATTCAAAAGAGCTAAGCTGTTACAATTCTTCTGAGAAGAATTGTAGGCTAGCAGTTTGGAAAAGCTGTGGAGAAGATAAGCACCAGTTACATCCACAAATGAGACAGTTAGTGTTCAATGGTTTCCATGAAAGAAGAGTGAGAAAAATCATGGTTGGGGAAGGTGATGAGTTCGATGAAATTTGGTGAGGGCGTTGACAGCACAGCTAATATGAATGCTGCCTTTCCTTGTTTTTCATCTCATCTGAACATCCCCCACCTTCATTTTGTATCTGTCCACCTTGAAGCCTTTTCTGACAATTCCCCATCTCCCAAAATGATTTCAAATTTGAGCCAAAAAGCACATGGAGCTGGAGGCAGAAGGTCTGATTTGTGAATTTGAGTCTTGTGAAGTATATGTAGGAAGAGAAATTGATTTATATAAAATACACTGTCGACCCAAAATAGCCTGCATTGTTTGCCAACCATCTACATGTTACTTGATTTTACTTTGTGTTGAATTTGGTTTGATGCAGTTCAAATCTGCACAGTGCCTGACACATAAATGTCTCTGAAATGAGTGAAAGAAAAAAAAAGAATGAATTGATTCATGCCTGCTTGAAATTAAGATGCATTAAAGAGATAATCGAAGATCTTGTCTTAATAATAATAAACAAGGAACAAAACATGATTCACAGAAGATATGCGCATTCATGCCTTCACTCACCAACCCTTTGAGCTCATTGATTGATTCATTCTACATATATTACGTAGTATAAAAATACCTATTGTATGCTAAGCACTGTGTTTTGCATATAAAGGGTAAAGTTAAACATAAATGGACCTTGTATATTATATACATCTATCTATCTATCTATCTATATACACACACATTCTAGCGGAAGACAAACAGTAATTATCAATCACAACAGCGTTAGTTTTTCAGTTCATAATTGAATAATATTTAGCAATGTTGTAATTAGGGAAAGTCTGTTCAAGGAGACTTAGCAGGGAAGAAAGAGTCATCCCAGGGTCCAGATGTGGAGAGTTCCACAGTGCAGAGAGTTGGGCAAATAATCCAAGGGATGAAGGAACTTTCTGTGTTCTAGGACAGAAGGAGGAGCTGTGACCAAGTGGGCTGAGCTAGAGGACTCTAGTCAGTGGGTCACACAGCCAGTCATGCAGGGTTGTTTAGAAAAACCTCAATTAACAATAAATTGTGTTGCCCAAACTCATTTGTAAGTTCACTGTAGCAAACTAGGAAGATATTTACTCAGATAAAGAATATTATATATGGTTGTCAGCTGCCCAATTTGAAACAATCAGTTTAACCTGTAATATCTCAATATAGTAACCTAACTACCAAAGCTGATGGCTTCAGAAAGAGGTACACTGGGTTATAATTTGTACACCTAAAAAACTCCTGTCCTTGTTCTTCTACTAGCTTGAGTATAGACCTCCTCACTGATGTTTTCAGCGACAGCTTTGGATGTTTGATGCACTTTGAATCCTTGCCTAACTTCTTTCTTTTCCCATAGGGAGAACAGTGACTAAACATCTGCTTTCCAGTGTTCCTCTCAGTTCTCACCTCTTGATAAATTAAAAAATGCGATGATGGGTCTGAAAGAAAATAAAAAGCATCACATTATAGCATTGGGGGCTAGAATGTGGAAAAATAAATCTACAGTTTCCTCCACCAAAAATGACAAGAATCTCAAGCTAGACTTCTTGGACTTTTATTTCCTAGTCAGAAGTAGCTAACTTCCCAATTAATGCTTAAAACAGAGCTGAAAGTTCCTCCTATAGGCAAATCCATCCAGATATAGCTTCTAGCTAAGTGGAAGCTTGTAATTTGCATATAAAGACTTCTTTTAATTACTCCCTAAAACCTGCTTTTACAAACTACCTCTGACATAAACAGCTACCATAGCCTATTATAAAAGAATTCCTGCAAATGTAATTCCAAGGAAATGAGAATCTTAATCAGGGCAGACTCTCCCATATAAACATTGAGTCCCAATTGGCAAATTCCTTTTCTGTTTTTGAGCTGTTTGAGTTCTCTTAGATTACTTTTTTTTATAACCTGGTAAAGGGCTTTACACCAATAACAGAGTTCACTAAATATTTCTTGGATTGGATTAGAGCCTTTTAATCTTATCCCTGTCTAGTTTGATCATAGCCTGTTCAGTTAGGATCTCTCAAACTTGACACTATTGACATGTTGGGTGAGGAAATTTTGTGATGTGGGGATTGCTCTGTGTGCAG
This sequence comes from Dasyprocta punctata, assembly GCA_004363535.1. Taxonomy (NCBI): domain Eukaryota; kingdom Metazoa; phylum Chordata; class Mammalia; order Rodentia; family Dasyproctidae; genus Dasyprocta; species Dasyprocta punctata. The sequence goes on along the minus strand of RJWM01007671.1, from coordinate 27,296 downwards.
TAGGATGCTTAGCAGTACTCCTGGCCTGCACCTAATAGATGCCAGTTGTACCCCTCTGAGGGACAACCACAACTCTCTCTGCACATTGCCAAATAACCCCCAGGGAACAAAATCACCTGCAACTGAGAAACATTACTGCACTTGGATTCGAGTTAAATTAAACAGCAATCACTGCAAAGAGGAAGAGGGGAAAGTCATCTCTTGGTTCACATGTTTGCATTATGTCCTTAGGAATTTATCGGCCTCTGTGTTCCTTTCTACTGATCTTGAATATCCTGGTTGCTGACTGAACAGGGGTGCATACCTAGTGATGTTAGCATGCTTGTTCTTAAAGAACCAGGACAACTAAATTCAAAAGCTGTTTTTGGAAGAATATTATGAAATCTGAAACAGAAACAAGGAATGAATATATTCTCTTAAATTTTCTCTAAATTCACTGACAGCTTCTTTCAGAAGCCCATGTTTAGAAGATGTAGATTGTATCCCCGTGCAGCTAGCATGAGAATAATATACATTTATTGGGTGAGTATGTACTATGTGACCAAGTTGTCACATAGATTGTATCAGTTAATCTTAATAGTAAACCTTCAGATGAATTCAATATTTTTATCCCTGTGTCACAGTGAGAATGAGGAGTCTCAAAATGGTGGGTAAACTATCTCAGGACACTCATATTGTTAAGTGGCAGTGGTGGGATTTAAATGAAGACCCACAAATTATTAAAAAAGAAAATATATTCTTCCCACCCATTTGACCATGTCCTTTTTTGTACTGATCTCAAACTACAAGAAAAGATTTCTGCTCTTTTGGGGACTTTGCATAAGATGGTTTTACAATACTTAGATCTTATTTTAATATGCCGGGAGGTAATATATGCATTTCCCTGTATCAGTCACCCCTCCTTTTGTATAGTGAGTTTTGAATGCTACTAAGCCTCTGTGCTTGTCTGGTTAAGGACTCTTGACTTACATAATTAAGCTGTTTCCCACAGTCCAGTCTTGTTCATTATTTTCTGCACATAGTCACCTTCTGTCTTTTGAATAAGTAACACCTAATAAAGATAACCCCATAAAATTTGCATAGGGATATATGTTTGACTGAGAACATATGTTGAATGAGGTATACCTGGTTACTGCCCAAATGTTTAAACAATGATAATAAAAGAAACTGCTGTTATGTTACATTGCCAAAGCTAATGTTTACAATGTTCATTTCTAAAGGGACATAATATAGCCCTGCAAATAAGGTAAGAGCATTGCCGGTGTTTTCTCCCCTTTGCAGTATTATAAAGAAATCATCATTCTCCTTTCCTAGTTGACATAAAAGTTTGAATGGACATTTAAAACAGCAAGACGATTTAAAGACCTGAATTTAAGTCTAGATTAGTATAGAAGTACAATATGGGACCAGTCACTTAAATTTGTGAGTCTTGCTTTCTTATCTTAAAGTTGAGATAATTATGTATCTCATAGATCTGTTGGTTTGACTAGTAACTGACTGTATGTGAGAATATATAAAAATGTTAAATGTTATATAAATTTTGACTCACTAAAGAAATAAACCTGCTATTTAAATCACTTTGCTATGGGCCTAAGGATGAGTAAGAAGAAACCCTAGACTTTAAGGAGTTCATCCTTTAGTGCCAGAGAGATAGATATAGACAGTGATGCAAATTATACTGCAAGCCTTATGAGAGAGGATAGCAGAAACAACAGAGGGGAAATAGAAGTATCTGTTGCTGAAATGCTTATAAAGGAAGGGGTATTTAAATTGGATATAAATGATTAATAGGGATTGGATAAGCCAAGAAGGGAAGATGAACAATTCAGTTGAAGGAAATGAGTATAGCGAAAAGGTAAGCATACAGGAAGAGATGACATGTAGCGAAAAGGTAAGCATACAGGAAGAGATGACATGTTTGAAGATTGTAATTTGTCTAGAGGAATTACATAAAAACCTCAACGTGGAGATGGACAGAAGAGAAGACTTATGTTTTAGAAGGATTGTTTCAGTATCAGCATGAAGTAAGAAATAAAGCAAAAGTTTGTACATAGGTTGACCAGTCAGCTATTGTAGCAATTCTGTTGAAAGAAGATAGCAATATTGAAATTTGTTATGCATGTGAATAACTTGGGTAGTTTTGAAAACACATTTGCTTCTGGATTCTGTTTCTCTGACTATAAATATACTCTGAAATTGAACGATGTAGCTCAGATTCACAAAGGTTATAGGGACTACGAGAGACAAGAGACACAAATGAAAGTATTGGAAGGGAGGTAGAGCCCCCATGGGTAGTGATGAGACAAGATCAATAGCAGAACAGAGAAAGAATATGGAATGAATAATGGGAGATGAGGCTGGAGATGTAGGTAGGGGCAGAGTATATGTGACCTTGCATGTCCAAATAGTGGGGTTATGGAGGTCACACCTTTCTTTGAGGCAGAGTTCGAAACTCCAGGTCAGCAAATGATGGTTATTGTTTGGACCAAAGACTTTTAGCCTTTAGTAATAACCACTTTAGCCTTTAGTAAATAACCACTGATTTCCTAATGTAACTCTGACAGTCACTCTACAGTGCATCACATGACTATGCAAAATAGGTCAAATGTCTTTGTTAGAGATTATTTCACAACTACCTTCTAGTCTTTTCTGCATCTTCCTCATCCAAAGCCTATACCTTCTATGTAATAAAAGAAAGCTCAAGCCAGCTCCAGACTGCTGCCTTCTTTTCCACCTTTGGGCTTTGCTGTTGTTATTTTCAAAGTGGTGTGTGAGGGCAGGACAGAGTGTCACTCTCTCCTTGGAACACATACTGAAAATGGAAAATAAGATGCATTGTGACATTTTCACTAAGGGACCTTTCCCTGGCTTTGGGAAAAGCCAGTTGAACAGGCATTCATTGTCACACAGTTGGAAGAAAACCACAAATGTCACCTTGGAGCCTATTTGCTGTTATATTTGCAGCAAACATTTGATTATTCTTCCTTTTCATTTTTGAAGGACAAGGGTTGAAAGCCACTCTGGCTCACCCCTTTTTCTCATAAAAGTCTCCCCTCTCTTCTCATAAAAGCCACCCACTTTCCAGCAAGATGCACGGTTTTTTTTTTCTTGTTTCTAATTAGTATATTTGTAAATTCATCTTTACATGAATGGTGTGGACTCACTTCTGCTTACACATATTTATTTTTTCAGAGAAATTGACCAAAGTTGCCAACAAAAATAAAGCAACATTTTAGACATCTTAAGATTTTTCCTGTAAACACTAATTAGTGTTCCCTTTTCTTAATTTTCAATTGCTTCTTACCTTTCAAGGAGGCAAGATCATGCAAACTTCGGAAGCATCCATCTCTATAGTTCTGCTTTAGAATCCTCACTTATAAGCTGCAGGTCTTAGGTCAACTTCTATTAAGCTTTGTTTCCTCATTTGTCAAATAATAACTGTGGAACTTTCCATATAGAAATTGCACTGAGGATTAAATGAGATAAGATATATAAAGTATTCACCCCAATGCCAATAAATATTGTGCCTAGCTGAGAGTGGTCATCTTATGGTCAGGGATTTCTAGAAGGGGCAGAGAGGATGTAAAGAAGTCAGAGGAGTGCTTCGTTCTTCGGCACCAGTGTAGCCTGAAGAAGACTTGGAGGAGGAATCAGAGTCAGAAGAGCTTAGTTCATAAGTTCTAGTCCAGGATGCCAGGTTTATAGTGGGGCAACCAGGCCAAGAAAGTCCTACTTCCCATGTGGGCCTATATTCCAACCTTGAGGAAAATCTGTTAGTATTAAAATGATGGAGCAGTGTAGAGGTCCATGGCTGTATCTTTCACCAGCTCTGCACTGTAGGCAATGTGTTTAGCCACTCTCGTCACAGCTACATCATCTGTAAAATGCCCCACACTTCTACCTAATAGCATTCTTGGGAGAATGAAACTAGGCAGTGTCAGCTAACATTTAGCAAGAATGAACATGTTTTGAAAACTGATCATGTATTTCCAGGTACTGTTCTAAGCATTTCACAAACATTAACTCTTCTAACTTAATGAAATTGGTGCTACTGGTGTCCTAAGTCGGCAGATGAGTCCAGGAAATAGAAAGAAACTCAAACTGCCCAAGGTTACCCAGCTAGTAGGTGAAAGAGGTAGAAATCAGAATACTGGGCTTCTGAGCTTGCTCCTCAGCGTCTGCTGTATGGTCCAGACCAGTGGCTCTCAAGGTGTGAGAGGCGGCAGCAGCTGTAGCATCACCTGGGAAGTTGTGAGAAATGTAAATTCTTTTGGCTCACCCCAGACTCTTTGGTTCATTTCAGAATCAGAAACTGGGGAGTGGGACCCAGCAGTCTATGCTTTAACAAGCCCTTCAGGGTATTCTGATATGGGCTCAAGTTTGAGATCCACCGCTGGGGACCACAAATCGGCAAACTGCACAAGTCAGTTGTTTTCGTAAATAAGGTTTTGCAAGAGTTGAGACTTGCTCATTCATTTAGACAATAGTCTAAGATTGTTTTTGTGCTACAAAGCCAGAGTTGATTAGTTGGGCCAAAGACCATGTAGCTGGCAAATGGTAACATATTTATTACCAGCCTTTAGGGAAACTTTCATAGATGCTCAGTCTCTGCAGTCCAGTGGAAAGCCCTAGCACAGTGCCGGCACATATTAAGTATATAGATAGTTATAATTATTGAGCATTTAGTAAGCAAAACCTGGTGATTCAGAGGCCTAAATGAGAAAAGAGGGGAAGATGACTGCAGGACTGGTCCGTAATTAATTACATTGTTCTTACTTATGGCTCAGATGTAGCTGAACAACTTGGCTGTGTAACTAGTTATTATTTACCAAAGGGAGAATTTGGGACTATTATCTTGCTGTATTTTCTTCTGGTGACCCTGCAGTCCTGGGGTGACTCTCTCCAAGTTTTGGAATCTGGACAACTTGCATGGACTTCTCAACCCTCAGATTCTATATGACTTTCATTTCCCAGCAAGGATCACCTTTGCCTTCCAGGAATCACTGGGGAAGAAGGATTTGATTAATGTATTACTTGACATTATTATATATCCCCTCAAGCACAACCTGCTTTGGGTTTAAGTGCAGGATATTTTTCTACAGATCGAACTTGTACTTATTTAACAATTGTTTATTGTATTGTACTGTCATGTACTGCAGATTAACATGTGTTTATAGGTCTTTCAGTTGTTGACCATACTGTACTTTGAACTTGCCAGGACATTATCCAGATGAGGGAGCTGAGGCTCAGAGCAAGTGCTTGATTTCTGAGGGCTGCAGGGCGAATGTGCCGTGGCACCAGGACTTGGGCTCACATCTCAGAGCCCTGGCCCCAGGCCAAAGTGTGCTGCCTTCATGGCCTTGATTTCAGTTCCCTCCTCTGGAGCAAAAAATAAATTGACCCAGATAGAACCCTTGTGTCTGTTTCCCAAGGCCACCTTTTTCTTAGAGAAAAGCTTTGCCACCTCCCGAGGAAGTCAGGTACCCTACGTAGAGGCTTTTCTCCACATAGGTAGCTGTGAAAGTCAGAGTCTTGACAGGAGGCAGATGATGTACTCGAACAGAGTGCTTCCAGAGAGTTTTTCTAGGGAACAAGGGCAGGTATAGTTTGTAGGACCCAGATCAAAATGAAATTGTGGAGCCCACATTCAAAATTATTAAGAATTACAAGGGTGTTAAGCCAAGTATAGGCTCTTCAAAGCTCAGGTCCCTGTGTGCCTGCCAAGTCACGTGCTCGTGAAACTGAGCCTAAAACGACTGTGGTCAGGATCCTGATAAGTCAGTAAGAGATTGTGCAATACTCCAGAGACAGGAGCAGTGGGAAGCCATTATGACATCTGGATTGAAGGGGCAAAAAGAAAGAAAAGTGACCAGAATCCAGAATAACTGGGCTGCAGGCTTTCAGCAGAGGGGGTAATCTTCAGGGCCTCTAACAAGAGGAATCCTGGATGCAGACACTAACCTCACTCCCCTGCTCGGAGCCTGCTGGGGATTCCTGGGTCCACAACATGGGAGTAGGTGGAGAGTGGTTCTGGAGTGATCATTAGCCTCATCCAGGATTCACGCCCCCTCTCTGGGAGTCAACCCCTCTACCTATCCGCTCCATCCTGCCTTCCCAGGTGTTTTCGTCTGCTGTTCTCCCACGGCATTGCTTACAAACCACATTCCCTAAGGTCAGCTGTAGGAATCCTCTTAGTGTAACCAGAAAGTATACCTTTTTGTCTTAAAAAAAAGTATTTGACATTTGTATTGCATGCCATGGAGAAATGAGTTTCTTTGGATGAAAACAAACAAAGAAATAAAGAAATAAACACCCCAAGAAACCATTTCGGGACTCTCAATTTTTGAAATAAATGTGACTGCTGTGGACTGAATTCTCATCCCTTTCCCTGTCAAATTTAGGTTGATGCCCTAATTTAGAATTAAAATAAGGCTTTTTGGAGTTAGGTTAAAAATGAAGTCTTAAGGTGGTGTCTTAACCATTGAGGACTGGTCACCTTAAAAGAAGAGGATGCACTATCTCTCTTTGTCTCTGTGTCTCCCCAATGTATGCCCCCAAAAAGGCCTTGTGAAAGCATAGAGAAAATCTGGCTATTAGCAAGTCAGGAAAAGAGTCAAACCAGGCACCTTGATCTTTGACTTACAGTCTCCAAAACTGGGACAAATACATTTCTGTTGTTTAAGTCATGCCATTGTGTCTATGGTATTTTGTCACAGCCACCTGAGCTGACTAAGATAGTGATGTTGTAGAAAGATAGGCTCTTTCCCTTGCTTTGACAAGACTCTAGAAACTCTGCTGCAGGAGCTGAGGCCTACTTATTATAGAGTCATTGTTCTTGCCCCTTTTCCTGGGAAAGTAGAAAGAGGTGCCATGTTTGAATGGGGCCAATTTAGTCTCCAGTCTTTCTTCTCCTCCCTTGGGCCATTTACTCTGCTAGTTCTCAGTTTCCTCATCAAATGGGCTGACATCTAACTTGTGGGATGAGAATTTACTTAAACATATGCCACTGGTTGCATGCATGAAAACTCTTACTTTCTTACCAAAGCATGTATGGAACACGATGGCAGATTGCCTGCTTTCCTAGGCACTGCACGTGATTCAGCTGTGTATTCCCTAGCACCTTAGCTTCTCTGCAAAGTTTCAAACTTGACTGATACTCTCTCTCTTGGGAAAGTTGCAGCAAGTTGGTTTTCCTTTCACAGAAAGTGACCTTGGGTATTTTTTGTGACTGTACACGGAAGCTTGGCTGGCTGCTGGCTAGTTTTAACTCTTGTTTGCCTGGGAAGCAGCTTACCTCTGAGAACAGGTCCTTCACTGAAGCCTTCATTGGCCCTCAAGAAGACCTTTCTCCACATCCAGAGCTATGTCGTTTCTGGCGTCTCTGCTTCCATTCACCTTCTTTTCTAGCTGTCTAGGAATACTAGTTAACTAATGGCTTGACTGCAGACATCTAGCCAAGGCCTCTGGGAAGGGACACAGACACCTGGCAGGCGGGTTTCAGAGAATTCACTGCAGCAGCTGCATGACCGGATTGCTCCAAGCCCATTATTCATTCTGCGTAATTGTTGACCTTTCTGTCTATACTCTCTATGGAGAATTCCAAACCATTTCCCAGAGTACAGATGAATATCTGAAATGCACAATAGCACAGGAATCTGTCAGCATCAAAGAATTATAATTCTTTGCAGCAGAGTATAGGAGGCTGAGTTAAGAGAGCAACTGTAGTTTCAACCATGTTCTCAAGGAGTCAGGTGGCTTTGGGTGATTAGGCAAAGGAAGCCTAATCTGCCACTTGTGGATATTGTCTACCTCTTTCTATACTTCAGGACTGACAGAGGCATCCTTTGCTCATAGATTACTAAGGACCAGAAATACGAAGCCTTTCATAATTGATAAAGGATTCCAGCTTTCCAGTCAAATCTTTGTGTTTTGCTCAGTCATCTGTGTGCAGGGCATGATGGACTCTTGATGGGTCTTCAGAAAAGGTCAACTTGGCCCTTTGTACTTGCTATTTATTCCTCTTAGAATGGTCCTTCTTTGACTGCTGAGCTTCTTTACTGACCCTCCCAGACCAAACTGATTTCTTCATCCTCTCTCTTCTGATAGCTCCTTCTACTATCACCGTGTTTCATTATACCACGTATGCTCAGACCTCTATCCTCTCCTCTTTGATTGTCAGGATCTAGATAACATTCATTGTTTTATTAGTGCCTAGTGCATCATACACACTATGTAGATTCTTAAAAATAAATGGGTGAAAGAAAACACAGACTGAATTCTTAGATGCTATATATCTACATTATATTAGGACTGCGTGTGTAAGCAAGATAAAGTCTGACAGATTTAAGCACAAAAGAAAGAAAACAAGAAAAGAAAAAGAAAGAAACAAGAAAGAGAAAGAAAGAAAGAAAAAGAAAGAGAAAGAAAGAGTGCCTTGCATTGTGTAACTGAAAAGTCTGGGAGTTCTGGCTTTGTGAGTGATTTTTTTCAGCATTCAAACAATATAGCCAGCAGATATTTGTCAGCTCAGCTTCCTTTAGGTATTGCTCTCATGCACTGCCTGGTTTCCCCTCATAGTGTCGAGGTGGCTGGCGTAACTTTAGAGGCTCCTATTAATGCTAGAAAACAGAACATTTCCTTTTCCCAGAAGTTCTAACAAAAGTCTCATTGGCTCTGACCGGGGTGTGTGCTAATCTCTGATAATCCTTGTGGCCAAGGAGCTGGCTCAGGTCAATCGGGGCTTACCTCTGTGAATCCTTCTCCAAAGAGCACTGGCAGAATTTGTGGGAAGAGGTGGAATTCCACAAAGCGAAATCAAAGTTTTATTTCTGTAGGAAGGGACTATGGATGCTGGCCAGATGAACAACCAGTTTTCACTCAATGTATCCAGTCCCAAAGGCTTAAAGCAAATGACATATACACAAACAAAACTCTTTCAAAAGGTTTAGCAGACTATATTTTTGTGGACTAAATCCAAACCCTAAAGCAAAGCGTAGTGAAGTTCTAGACTTTAGAGTTAAAAATTCCTAGAGAAATCTCTACATAATAAATCATGCATGCAGCTATGTCCTTATTGTTACATATTACTTTTTATTGTAGTAGACATCAGATGTGCAATTCTTTCCCTTGGTCTAGGTATACGTGTTCTTGCAATAGTTCACAATTTTATGACTTGGGAAATTGTGGTAAGTTCCATGAGTAAAGAATTACATACAGATCTGTGTCTCAAAATACTGACTGGAGTTTTTATCTTTTTCTTTTTCTTCTTCTATTGAAAGTATTATAAATTGGGAAGGAAAGTAAATCACAGGTAACATGAAGCTTTTTAAAATTTTTTTAGCATAAGTATGAAAACTTCTTTCTAGAGAAAGATTGAATGTGTCAAAAGAGGCACCAGTGAACATGCTGCAAGGGTACTGGCAAGGCCTACGGTCCACAAGTCCTCTATGCTGGGAAAAGGAAGGGATTTGGAAAGGGGCAGGAAAGGCTTGAAAAAGAAGGAGATAATTGGTTCCATCTGAATTTTACTTTTGCTTAGCATAAAGGACATGATTAGTGACATAGCGTTCTTTATCCAAATCACTTATTATAGTCTTTAGTAAAATTAACACTGACCCATTATACTTTGTCACAAGAAGAATTTTTAGAAAGAGTTTCAAGAGGAGTTGATGATGTATCTCTTTAGATAAGAAGATGGAAGAAATAAGTTGTCAGTGCATATACGACAATGCTTTCTCATTTCTTAAAGTAAACATATTTCATAACTATTGTAAGATCAATAGGTATATTATTGGCAATATAATATTAAATTATATTATATATATACAAACTTTTTTAGATTACCTTGGCATATTTTTTATTATCATTCATATGAAAAAAAGTAAATGCAAACCAAATAAATTGGTTTATGGATATCTAAGCTTTCTTCATATTCAGAGATTAGCTCCTTTGAATTAATCTGCAGCATTTTGTCCCCCAGAAGATGGTGATCTTCCACCCCAATTTTTTCGTTACAATTTTTTTATGAGTACACCAATATTTTCCACAGGATTTGCTAACTATACATTTTGCAAGTTTTATTTCTATTATTCTTTTGATCTCACCAAAATTTTTCAACGGAAAAATTTTCAGTCTACAGCCAAACTTCCGATTCTTGATTCCAGTGGTCTATACATTGTGATTAACAAGTTGCAAGTTTATAGTTTTATATTCCTTTCCCAGTAAGAGAAACAGATTTGCTACACTCCCAGCTTATTCTTTAACTTACCAAGTTTTCCACCGTGACAGTTATACAGGCACTACCATTTGTTCAACAGTAATTTTAAGGTGTATCTGTTGAAAAAGCATCCCAATTTAAGACATGATAAATTGTTAAGAAATAAACATGATGATCATGAAATTTCGGTTACCAAGACCTTTAAAGATCATTCATCACTGTCCACCATTTTGCAGATGAAAGACCGAAAACCAGACACTGAAGGGCTGTCTTGCCTCTTTCAGCCTTGAGAATGGAATTCAGGCTCGCATTCCTGTCTCCTATTTGTTCCTTCACATGGCCATGCTTTTTATTCATAGGAGTTTGCATGAGTCAAAAGTAACTTTTCTTTTTTAAATTTTGTTATTAAAAATATAATTTCAGTTGTTGGCAAGCTGTAGCTTGGGAATAGTCTTTAATTCTTAGAATCCTTCACTTTTCTTCTACCATAGAGCCTTTGTGATGATTCTATCAGTTCAAGATTTTGAACTGCTTTGTTTAAAAGTTAAAAAGTAGTACATTGTCTCTACTGTTGAAATTGTGTGTGTGTGTGTGTGTGTGTGTGTGTGTGTGTGTATTCTATGGGTAGACACAAAAACAAGAAGACAAAGAACTGAAATGTAAGTTAGATGTTGATAGAGTGGCTGGAGAAAAATTATCTGAGAAAGTCAATAGTCAGGGCAGGTGCTTCTTATCAAAAGATAAGGGCAAGTCAGGCATGGCAGCACACCCCTGCTCTGGAAGTTTGGCACAAGAGGATGACAGGTTCAAGCTCAGTCTGGGCAACTTAGTGACTAAGTGAGATCTTGTCTCAAAATTTAAAGAAAAGAAAAATTTTTTAAAAAGTGCTGAGATACAGTTCAATGAGAAGTCCCTGGGTTCAGTCTCTAGAACTGGAAAAAAGAAAAGCCAGATAAAGTCCCACCCCACACAGAGGGATCACAGAACCTATTCTACCAAGTTTGTACACTGAGCAGGACCTTACTCAGAAGGGATAAACACTTGAAGCAAGTCTTTACAAGGTACACTATTTAAACTTCAGATATGTGTATTTTATAAGTCCAGTAAAACCATTAAGACTTATGTAGTAAGCCTTGGAAGAATTGGACCCTGAAAAGGTGGAACTCCTTTTTTCTCCAGTGGCAACTGACATTAGAAGGACTCTTTACCCTCCCATTAGGATTTTTTTTTAAACTGTTTTCTACACAGCTATAAAAGTAAAATTCCAAGTATAGAAGCCACCTCTGCTTTTGTACCTCATTAATCCTTAACGACCCAGGGACAAAATTGTTTGTTGGTTAAAAAACAAAAACAAATAAGCAAACATCTTTAATAAGAGTTTTGAAATTCAAATTAAATTCACTGGGCTTATTGACTCTACCAGAGTATTTTGAACAATCTCTCCAGATAATTGCACTGTATAAATAGCTCTAACATCTTCTGATTCACTTGGAATTTAATTCATCTGCAGGTTCCAGAGAAGGCATTGTTGAGTGCTGAGTGCCGACCGAGTCCTTCCTTTCTCAGCCTGTCGCCAGCGGTGGGTTTTCATCGCGTTCCCTCTGGAGGAAACGGACTGCCCGGGAGACACAGGCGAATTAGCTGCTTCCTGGGTTCCCTGTTCATTTCCCCGCTTCACTTTCTTTCAATGCCTCAAGATGTCCCAGCTTTAGTCAGCCTTGTGCAGCATGGTGACCTTAGAAAACAGCTTTTCTTTGGCTTCACCTCCAGCTGGGGGATGAAGGCTCCTTATGTTTCTGGATTTGGGGACCAACCTTAAATCTTCTGGACCAGTTAAGTTACTTCAAAAGAGAACTGCTCTAGCAGTTTTACTTGTGTTCACAACGAAGAAATTTTGTTTCATCAAACTGTAGACTTGACTCATGCTCAGCAAAGTCATGGAAAATGTTACTTTCAGCACTACTGAAACTAACTTCACTATGCCAACAGTGTTTGATTTATGGCATCTGTGCCTCTGTGAATCTTGGAAGGGCTTTGCTGAGGAACTCCTGCTTCCTCTGAAATTAAGGGCCATGGACAAAGAACCGGAAGGATGACTGAGAAGCGGAAACCTCTATCACTCATTTGAGCAGTGATTGGTATGTGAGGGAAAGAAGACTGTTTAAAAGACCAAGGGAATTTTCATGGCATAAGTCTCATCTTTGTATGTGTACACGTGCACACATGCACACATTATATGTGCATGTAGATCTCAAACCTGAGGTTTTTATATTTACTTATTGTCTTTTTGAGACAGGGTCTCTCTGTGCAGTTCAGGCTGACCTTGAACTCACTTTGTAGCCCAGGCTGGTCTCAAACTCACAACAATCCTCCTGCCTCAGCCTCCCGAGTGCTGGGATTATAAGCATGCACCACCACGCCTGGCTTTGCCTGAGTTTTTCTTTCTTTCTTTCTTTTTTTTTTTTAAACAGTAAGCTAATCTTGAAATTCTAATCCCTGCTTTCTCAGGAAACTAGTCAAGAAAGAAGGAAGAACATTTGTGGGCTATAGCATATGGTCCCTGGGACTACAGGCCCAGATTTGAAGATTAATTTATGTTTGACGAACACGTCATTCTGCCCCTTGCAGCCCAAGTTTATTTTGATCAAGGACCATGCCTATTAGCATTTTCATATTCCTAAAAGTTATTAGTTTTTAGGGTTTGAATATGAGGAATTGAAATTCCTAGGGATTTTTAAAAATGCTCAAAATGATATTCTTAAAACATGGTTTAATAAGAAGTTATTCTTATTCTTACATATGATCCAGCATTCTTCATATTCTTTACTTGTTATTATGGATACATAACAGTTTAAACAATTAGCGATATATTAGTAGCATTTACAAAAATAATACACTAAAACAAACATTCAAACACTAGAAATTCTGGCAATATCATGAGTACTATGTATTCAAATAATATATTTGTCTGTCTTAGGAGGGTAAACACTGCTACATAGAGTCAAGTATCAACATTGATGATGAAGAACTTACTTCTCTTCTAAAATGTGCTGTTTTTTAAAAACTCCACTCATAATATGTACAAATTATACTATCCACATAAACTTATTATTATCCATTCTAATGAGAGCATGACTCACCAATAGCAGTTAGTTAGGGCTCCATATACCTGCTGCCACCATGGTCCACAGCTCCATCAAGGTTAGGTTTTGATCACTTCTTTCCAATATGTTTGTGATGGTTAACTATGATATGCCAACTTTACTGGATTAAGAAGCATTCAATGGAATACTACTCAGCTATCAAGAAAGATTGTATTGAGACTTTTATAAGTAAATGGACATGACTTGAGACCATACTCATAAGTGAGATAGGTCAAACCCACACGTGTAAATACTGTATTGTCTCCCTAGTGTAAGAAATCGAAAAAGTATATATGATCCAAAATCTACAATAAATACTGTGTAAGGGTAGAAAACTGCTCCAAGAGCAAAAGTAATTGGGAAGGGAAAAGGGGGAAAGAGGGAAGGGAAAAGGAAAAAGATATAAATCTGTATATATGTATATGTAAGATAACTAGAACGAACATACTGCCAAATGTATTAGTTATTGAGGAAGAACGGTTAATACTCATATGATTAGATCAATTTTACATGTCTGTGTCTGTTAATGTAAACAACCATTTTGAAGGTAACGATACACCATATTGCAACCATTGTTAAGTTTCTATCATCCTGTTTTGCAAACCTATAATGTTCCTGTTGTGCATTTGCTCTAGTCGTTTGTTTGTCTCTTTTGCTTTTTGTCTTTCTTATATGTATCTTTTTTCTCTTAAATTAAAAAAAAAGCATTTGACCAATTTGTAAAGCACAATTCTAGATGTGCTTTGGGGAGCTGTTTCCAGAGAATTGGCATGAAGCCTGGCAAATGGAAAGGAAAAGACCCAGCATCGTTGTCGGTCACATCAACTAACAGGCTTGTAACCTGGATGAAATACAATGGAAAGAAGGAATTTGATTTTAAAAGTTCCATTCTTCTTTAGTGAGTGTGTCTTGTGGCACCATCATTGTTGAACATTAGACTCCAGTTTCTTCAGCCTCCTCATTTAGACTCATACCCATGACTCTCCAGGTAGCTTCCAGGTTTTGGACTGGTGCTGCATCCATGATTCGTCTTATTCCACAGCTTCCAGCTTCTTGGACTGAGCAGTTACTGGATTCTCTGGCTCTCTATAGCACACATGTGTGTCATAGGGTCTCCTGCCTCTCATATACCTATCAATTTTTTAGGCAACCCCAACCAATACAGCACACTCATCTTCTGAGTTCTGGAAACACTGCTTGACTTTTGCTTCTGAGTGTCAGCCTTTTCCAGTCTTGCTTTCTGTTTGAGATCAGTGGATTTCTTGAGTCTGTAATGCCTTGGTAATAATTGTTAAACTTTAATTCTCACAGGAGAATTATAATACTTTCTCCAATTTTGTGTATTGCTCAACTGATTTTTCTTCAGATTGGAGATTTGGGAAAGCATATGTTTCCCAATAAATGCTGAGTAAAAAATTAGTACACGGACACACTGTCTGGGTTATATCACAGTGTGTTTCTCCATTGTGCCGAGAGCAGAATTTTGTATCACCAGTTGCATAATGTGACATGTATGTTCCTAAGGCGCACTGAGCTATGTAAAATCATATTGAAAATCCACAGAAAAGTAGAGCTAGGAGTGCCACCTCAAAAACTTCATCAGTGACACATACAAAAAGACGGGAACCTAATAAAAATGACAGCACAGTTGCATGCCCAGTTAAATTTCAGAGTCATATGCAAATACTAAAATAAAATTTATTCTATCTTGGAAAAGACCTGAGGTTTGCCTATAGCAATGGGTACCTGAGGGCCCTGAAGTCGTGAGTTACTGTGTAGTGCTGAAATCAGGTGGGAAGTTGTGACTCTCAGATAGGAATCGGGTGGCTCTTAACACAAGCAGTGGACTGAGGTGGTGGACTAACGTTTGAGTTCTGTGTGAATGCGCGTGCATGTGCTTTGCATATCTCTAGGCTTCCACCTAGATAGAGTTTTGCATAGTGTTACAAACTTCTGCATAAGCAAATGTAAAAATCCTTGTTATGCTCTAATTATTGTTTCATATCATTTTCTAAAAAGAAGGTGTTCACCCACTGTGCAGAATTAATCACTGAATGAAAAAAAAATGACTTTTTGGGGTCCTGTTTATTTCTGAACTGTGCTTTGGGCTGGTTAGGAAACAAAGGCATTCTCTTGGTGGGTGTATTTATTCTATAATACCTGGGTGGATTCTGCATATGATGATGTTATACTCTTGATTCCTCTGCTTTCTCATTCCCTCTCACTCTAGAGTGTGAAAGACAATCCAAGGACGTCAGACAGAAGGAGAATGTGTACCAAAGTAGGTGACTGCTCTTGGGTATAATTTGAAGGTTGCTAAAAAACCCTGCTTACCTCAAAGTATGAATCTGACTAGCTTCTCATAGTTGATTGAATCGCCACCACTGGGAACCAAGGGATTGTGTGGTTATGCTAAAAGGGATATGTGACATTGGAATTGAGCTGCCCATAGCACCTTCCAGAAGCATCTACTCTGGCTATCCCTGTGACCACAGACTTTAATGACTAGGATAAGGAATAGTAAATGTTCTTCTTTTTAATGTATTTATAGTACACTATATACTTAATTCTCTACTCAAAATAATTTATATCAAAGACCATTTTAGAGAGGTAGATGAAAGGTAGCAAAGTAAAATACTATGCATTTCCTTCCTGTCTAGGAGCAGCAGGTTTCAGTTATGAAAGAAGACAAGAATATGGAACTGGTCATGCAGTAGCAGTCCTTGATGGTTTCTTTACTCCACTGTCATCCTCATTCATGAATATAAGAACCTTATGATAGCCTGGGGCTGCTTAGCACACAGATGACCTTTCTTGCTCTCTTGACTGCTTTTTCTAGTGGAGTCTCACTGCCTAAGGTGATCCAAACTTTCCAACCACTTGTTGGGCTCAGCTGACTTTGAAAGCACTATTGGTTTGGCAATCTGGTTCCTGAATTTGTTTTCTTGGCTCTTATATTTACCTTGTGAAGTTTACTTGACTAGTTGTTGAATTACTTTCTTGGGTTTAGGAATTGTCTTCTACTAGCTCCCTGGCTTATAGATTTCAAGTATGTAGGTTTTCAATCCTGCCTTTGACCTACCCTGCACCATAGCCACACTATAAGATGCCTCACTTCCTGCCTGGGCAGGAGAGCAGGGCCTCCTTGGGTATCATAGCAAAAGAGGTTCACCATGACATACATGACCTGCTAAAGTGTGTGTACTGTAGGGTTATTGACCTTCATCCCTGGATAAGACTTTTGTCTTAGCTTCTATATTGGCATCTTGGCTAGAGATAGAAGGATACAGGGCTGATGTTTTGGTTATGCCGTTTGATGACTCCATCATCTAAATATTCTGATGCTGACTGGCCAGACCACCTTGATTTATCTAAATCCTACTAGGACTAGATACTGCTGGAGATCTGAGCCACAAAACACCTCTAAATGAACCCAAATTAGGTTTGAGTTCTGCAGATATCTTTACTATCACAGCAGTCCCCTACTCTACAGGTCATGACTTCTCCTCCTCTCCATGATTATGCATTGTCTCTGTGCTATGTTACACTGGAAGCTCCAGGACTCAGGCTATTAGCCCAGGCTTAGTTAGATAGAACTCTAATGTTTGGGTTCAGTTCAAATGGAATGGTACTGGGAACTTTATAATTGGGGTTTGCTTGTTTGTAACATTGTGGAGTACTTTGACTGAGTAGGCTATGACAAAAAGAATGGTATTTATGACAATGATATCTTATTTTAAAGAGGAAAAAAACCCCAGAAAAATCAAGAAGCAAACAAAACTAAAAAACAATAGCAAAAGCAAACCGACAACAACAATAACAAAAAACAAAAGCTGTATAGTTTTTCAAAACAAGATGATAGGAATTTAACAATAGTTGTTATATTGTATATTGTTATCTTCAAAATAGTTGCTGGGGTTCCCAGACACAGGAATCAAACAAAACAGTAAAATAGGACAAAACATTGGATTTCAAAAACAAACAGAAGGAAATCCCCCACAGTTGCCACAATGTATGCTTCCATCCTCCAAATAGATGCCAAGACCACCAGCTCCAGGCCTGCAAAGTCCATCAAACAATACAAGCATCAAGCTATTCCTTTCACCTCAGTTGCTATCATCTCACCCTGAGTCAGCTAGTTGCTTCTGGTGGAGGTGGGGAATGCTTTTCCGGTTTCCCAGTCTGCCCACCAACTGGTTCACTGGAAGACATGATTTGGCTTCTTGCTCTTGTATAGAGTTTCATAGGTTACAAAATACATTCACTTATATGATTGCAAAAGGCAATAGTGACACTCAGAGAGCTTAGGTGACTTGTCAGGATACACAGCTGGAGAAAAGGAATGTAGAATTCAGAGTTTGGTCATCTGACTGCCAGTCCTTGCTACATTCTAATTTAGCATTACTGTATATCGCAATAGAAAAGTAAAACAATTCTTAATACCAGGTCAGCACTATAAACTGAAGCCCAAGGTAGTATCTCTCATTTAATAGGTATATTCTAACAATATATTACAGGGGATCCTATGGGGTCTACATAATTATTTAGGAACTAGCTTATTCCTTCACCTTTAAAATCTTTTCATTATTTTTTCCCATGACTTACAAAATTTTAGAAGCAAAAGGGTCTGCCGAGATGTAACTTAGTCACTTCATTTCATAGATGAAAAGATTGAGGCCCATGAGACTCTAGCAACCAGTAAGTGGGAAGGATGATGATTTGACCCATTTTCTGATTTATGCTCAGCACTTTTTTGTACCTTAATCTGTCTAAGAGGAACTATGGTCACTGCTTTTTCTCTACCTCCTCACTTTGTTCACATACGAGGCCTAGTGTAGTCTTAGAGTACCTGAGACCTCCCCAGGGTTAGTATCCTAGGTAAGTCAAGACACCTGGATAAAAGTCAGGTCCAAGGTGAGGTAACATCTTCATGGTTGTACCTCAGCCTTCACCTCAAGCTTGGCAGTGAGCTGATAGCCCATGAGGAGCTGGCCAAGCCCTGGGCATTTTCAGCAGAGGAGGGAGGGCATGCGCATTGGGCCACAGGCTACTACTGAGCCATTCGTTTCTTTCCCGTTTCTGCTTTTTTTCACTGGTATCCACTATCAGGGATCTGAGGCCAATAGCTCCAGACACTCTGGGAAGTGCCTGAGAACTTGATTCTCCCAATATGACAAAAATCATACACAATATTTATACAGTGTCTTTTTTTTTTGGTACCAGGGATTGAACTCACAACCTCACACCTGCCAGGCAGGCGCTTACACCACTGAGCTAAACCCTTGGCCCTATTTTTTGAGACAAAGTCTCACTATGCAGTTCAGGCTGGCCTTGAACTCACTTTGTAGCCCATGCTGGTCTCAAACTCACAACAATCCTCCTGCGTCAGCATCCTGTGTGCTGGGATTAAAGGCATGCGCCACCATGCCCAGCTTATATAGTGTCTTTACAGTTGCCTTTTCACATCATCCATATGGCCCTGGCCCAGGAATGGGTTTTTCTTTGGTTCTTAGTGATTGCATCCCCAATGTGGGCTGTGACAGTTCTTCAGTACTTTAGCACCAATTCATAAGGTAGTTATGTTGTGTCTGATTATCAAGCAGTGGAATCAAAGGGTACAGCCAAGATGCCTGCATTTTAAGGCAGACTACCTGGTCCAGGTGGTACATGCTTCATGGGAATAGGAAGGATTTTTGGCAACTTGTGTTTCTTAAGCCGTAGAGTGAGGTGAAAGGACACATGCACTATATAATTTTGGGAAAGTTTCTTAATACTATGAATGCTAAATAAAAAATATATAACACTCATCTCTGACTTCGCAGAGCTGTTCAAGGACCTGTGTGAGCAATGTGGCACATTGCAGGTATCCTATATACACAGCACCTTTCTTATATCTTTCTTCTCTTTGATTGCTGTATTTGACTTTTATTTTTTATTAGTACACATTTGCAGTATGTTATGGCTTGTGTTCAGATGTCCCCCCAAAGTCCCATGTGGTCACAGGTGGGGCTTTTTCAGAGGTGGCTGAATCTAGAGTTTGTGATGTTGGAATTGATTCATGGTGCAATGGTCAGCTCAAAGGCACTAGGACTAAGGGTGTGAATGCTACTTGCCCTAAAGAGTCTGAATAAAATAATGGGGGCAAAAAGACACTGCTAAGGTCCCTTGTTTATTTTGCTACCTTCTGGAAGCCATGAATTGTTCTCCTCTATGAAGCCACCCTGCCTTAGAGTCAACCAATTATGGACTGAAACCTCTACAAACTATAAGCTAAATAAACCTTTCCTCCCTTAACTTTGGGCACAGGTATTTGTCTCAGCAATGACACAAGTAACTAAGACACAGGAGTTGATTCATGTTTATAACTCATCTTAATTCTTTTTTCATCTACTTTTCCTCCACTCTCGGTCCATTTTCCTTTTGTAAAAGATCTATCTTCCTATTATCTATCTTTTATTTTGCTCTTTATTTATATTTTGACTTTCTCATGTGACAGAAACCAAGCAACATTTAAACTTATGTGTTAGATTTATTTCACTTAACTTTATAGTCTCATTGTACATCCATTTTCCTACAAATGACTCAAGTATTTCTTTATAGCAGAGTAATACCACACTTTCTTTATCCATGCATCTGTTCATGGACATATAGGTCTCTTCTAAGATTTAATTGTTAGGAATTGTGCTGCTATAATCATGAGTATGCATGTATCACTGTACTATATTGCTTTAACTCTTTCTGGAAGACACTTAGAAGGGGAATAGCTGAGTCAAATGGAATTTTTATTTTCAGTTATTTGACCGAATGTCCATGGTAATATCCATAATAGCTATACTAGTTTACATTCCCGCCAACAATGTAGAAGGGCTTCTTTTCTCCTGCAGTCTTTCTGGTGTTTTTTTATTATTTGATGTATTGATGATAGCATTTCTTTCTGGAATGAGATGGAATCTCAGTGTTGTTTTAATTTGCATTTCTCTAATAGCCAGCAACCAACATTGAACATCTCTTCTTATATTTATTGACCATTTATACTTCTTCTGAGAACTGTCCATTCCTTTTGGTTTATCATTTTTAATTAAGTCTTTTTATGTGAGGACTAAATTTTTTAATTCTTTATATATGCTAGATATTAATTAGTTCTCTGTCCAAGGAATAGCTGAGAAAAATTTTTTCCCATTTCATAGGTTGTTTATTCACTCTAATGGTTGTTGTGTGGAGGCTATTTAATTTGTTGTAACACCATTTGTTGATTATTGATGTTCTTGTACAATGGGAGTTCTGTTCAGAAATCCCTTGCCTATGTCTATGTGTTCAAGAGTTTTACCCATTTTATCTTCTAGCAGATCATTTCTGTTTTAACATTTAGATTTTGATCCATTTTTATTTTATTTTGGCACACAGGGAGAGATACAGGTCTAGATTCGGTTTTCTGTATGTGGATAACCAGTGTCCAAGCACCTTTTTAAAAAAAGGGTATCACTTCTCCAGTATATATATTTGGCTCCTCCATCAAAGCTCAGAGAGCTGAATGTGCCTGTGATTGTTTCAGCATCCTCTGCTTGGTTCCATTGATCCACATGTCTGTTTTTGTGCTAGTATAATGATTTTTTTTAATCACTAGCTTCTTTCTTTTGTTTTTTTCTTTTTCTTTTTCTGTCTTTCTTTCTTTTTTTCTTTTCTTTTCTTTTTTTACTCTTTGAGACAGGGTCTCACTATGCAGTTCAGGCTGGCCTTGAGCTCTCTTTGTAGTCCAGGCTGCTCTCAAACTTCTGATCCTCCTGCCTCAGCCTCCCGAGGGCTGGGATTACAGGTGTGTGCCACCATGCATGGCTACCATTGTAGCTTTGTTAAAATAATTTGAAATCTGAGATTGTGATGGCTCCTGCTTTGCTCTTGTTCCTCAGGATTGCTACAGTATTCACTTTTAGGTGCTTAGGGCCCTGCACCAAACCACAGATATTTCACTACTGAACATGAAGGACTTTCTTATCACAGAAGCCTGTAGATGTCTGTTGGTGGAATGTAACCAACATCTCCACCCCACCACTCCCATTTTTACCTTTGTTGAGTGGAAAGAACTGCTTTGTCTCAGAAGAAATCACATTCCAAGGGAGAGGAATGGGAGAAATAACATCATAGATGTCATCAGCAAAGGGCATGTGTGGAAGTCTGGTAAAACCCTAATGTGGGACAGAGTTATCAGGAAGGAAAAAAAAGGCCTCCAGCCACCTCCACAGGAGGACCTTCCTAGACAGACCACACACAGGCATACGAGTTAGACACCACCCATTCCCCCCATACGTTCACATCCATCTCTACTTACATGTCTGAGCAGACTCTCAGATCTGCTCCCTCATCAGTTTCTGTTCCCTTGTAAGCCAGGGAGACTTTGAACCTTGGAGAAGATGGAGCTCACAGAGAGGAAGCAGCAGTTACACCTAACACAGGTCAGAATTGGAGCAGTGCTGAGGAGCATTCCATCACATTAGCAAGCATGCACTGAGTGTCCGTATAATTTTCATATGATTTTATTTAATTCTTGCATCTTTAAGGGATAGATCACATTTGACTAATTTCTTGAATTTTGAAGCTGAGATGTGATTCTGTGAAGGAACTTATCCAGGGTTGTACTATTTGTTAGCACCACTGAGTTTCAGTTACAACTGCAACATTGGTCACTCCTAGACTCTGGACCTCACTGCTGTCACTAGAGTGGTAGTTCTGAAATTTGTGAGAAAAAAATTGCTGAATTTTTCACCAACCAAATGTATAAAGTTGAAAGTGCAACAGTGTGGCCCATGGACCCTAAAGAGTCTGTGTTCATGAGGTTATCTCTAAAGATTTCTACCCCCAGAGGATCCCAATGAACTTTTCTCTTCATTACTTGGGTGGAGTCCTTCCCAGACACTTGGTACAATAGATCTGTCCAAGATAAATGGTGTCTATTCTGGTCAGTGTGTCCACTGACTCCTCATGTTTCTTCTCAGTGACCAGCAGACCACAGAAGCCATTCAAAGCAGTCTGTGCTTCAGATACTGATGAAAGACCAGTGTCTAGAGAAAGAAGACACCAGAAGTGGATAAAGCTTTCATCCAGGGGTCCTTCCCCACCTGTTCTCCTTCCTGAGCCCCAGTGACTAAGGTCACTGCAACACTGGGCAAGGGAGCCCTGTGATGACCCCTTGTGCAGCAAACTTCCTTGTCGTCAACCCTCACTCCAGATATCCATATTGTTTATCATCAGCTCACTCTTGGGAATCTTGAAAAATATGAGGAAAGAATGTGAATTTCTTTTTCCTTTTCCCTTTTCCAAGCTTTTACAATCCCACTTTCTATTTGTCATGTCTGTTAACAGCACAGAACTTCCAACTCCTGATGCTGCAGCCCAATGGGAGGAAAACCAGTGTGAATAAGTCAAACACAAATGAAAACCAAGTTCATTCATTCATGTTTTCATTCAATAAAAAGTGAATGAGTGTTTCTGTGTGCCAGGAATGTAGATGCTGTGGATGAAATGGTGACCAGAACATCTTTATTATTCTCATGAAGTTTTCACTGTAGTGGGGGATACAGATGTAAGGTATGTTTCAGTTTGGGTTCCTCTAAAAGCTGACACTAGGACAAGGATTTGGCTGCAGGTCATCTATTTCAAAGATAATCTCATGAAGCACAGTAGGGGAATAGAGATGTGAGGCAGAGCTGTGAGAAATGTCAGCAAAGGGTACATTAGTGAGTTGGCTACTGGTGTGGACATATGGGACTGAACTGCACTGAAGAACTTCTGAAAGTCAGCATGAAGAATGCTTAAGTTTTTCTTCTCAAAAGATGAAAACCTGGGGCATTTATCCACAAACTCTCATCTTTCCTTTTTTCCTGTGGTGCTAATTTCTTAGAATTTTGGTCTGCTCTTCACACAGGCTGAATGTATTTCCATGGCTAAAGAAAATTAGCAGTCATAGAAAGAAGGAGGCTGTAGGGAGGTGTCTCTGGTGATCTCCAGATAAGGCCAAAAATATGGTCAACAGCTTATGTGAAGGGCATCATTAGACATTGCTGAATTAGGTGAGAGAAAGTGTTACAAAGAAGAATAGAGAGTAATACTTGGAGATTGAGTGACTGAATGTAAGGTTGTCAGGAAAAATCTCTCTGAGGATGTGATATTGGAATAGAGACCTGAAACAAGAGAGGGAATGAGCGATACATTCATCGTGAGGAAGATCCTTCTTCACAAAGGTAGAGGAGCATGTAAAGACCAGCAAGCAGGTGTGAGCTTGAATTTATTTTAAAGATAGATCTAATAGTATTTGCTAATATAGTGGCTGTGGTACATTGGAGAGGAGTGTTACAAATGATTCCAGGGGCTTGTGGTAGAACATCTGGTAAAATGAAACTTCCATGTATGGAGATAATAAAATACAAGGAATATATTTGGGGTGCATTAAAATTATGATTTCTGACTTTAAGTTTGAGATAACTTTCAGAAATCCCAGGAAAGATGTTGAGTTAACAGATGTATCCGTTTATCAAGGTAGAATTTAGTTTCAGAAGTACCAATTTGGGAAGCACAAATCAGCACGTAGATTGTGTTTAGAACTGCAAACTAAATGAAATTGCGAGGCAAAATGTACAGATGAAGAGAAGAGACTGGAAGTCTAAATCCTACAGTGTTTCAACCTGTAAAGGTCAGGAAGATGAGGAGAAACAACCAAATAATCTTGAACTAGTGAGAAAGTGCTGTACCCAACATCAGATGTTTAGGAGGGAGACAGAGATGGATTGTATTAAATGCACTAGAAGAGCTGAGCTGAATGGGAGTTGACCGATACTGGTTTTGGTCATGTAAGTTCAGAAAGAAAAGAAATTCTGGGACCTGTGAAATTCATGCAGTTGAGGGGTAGAAGGTGTTCATGTTTGGCTTCAGAGCAAGTGTGAGATGAAAGAACATTTCTGGGGATGATGGGAATGGCTAGTCCCTGAGACACAACTGTAGTGGACTGTCCAGGAAGTTCACAATGAGTAAGAGAATGAAAAAAGAAACTTCAAGGGAAATGCTTTTCTCCACTTGCTTCAATATCACTATATACATATATATATAATATATATTTATATATATGTAATATATGTATACTAATTAGTGCTCAGGTGATGCCTATCTTAGGACAGAAATGTAAATTTTTACTTATGGTTTAGATTTAAAATCAATAAAACAAAAATGAATCAAAATCATTTAATATTTTGGTACATTAATAAATTTAAATAAACCTACACCTAACAGGGGTGAATTTTACTCTATACAAATTGTAACTCAATAAATCTGGCTTAAATTTCTCTAAACTTCCCTCTAAAGTTGAACCATACATTACATGTAGCCAACTCTCTGTTTTAAGTGTATTTTCCTAATTAAAAAGTTTATTCTCACAACGAGATTAAAACAAAAACTAGTTTCTCTAACTCCTGTATTTCCTTACTCCAATCTATTCTGTAGACTATTGTCACTGTAATCAAACACGATCCTGGTTAAGAATTGACTATAGTTTCTTAATTCTTATGGCAAATTCCTTTGTTTTCTTTTAAGGTTCTCCATAATCTGCCTCTGATCTAACAGTTCACATTTTTTCCCAAATTTTAGACCTTTGTTCTAACCTAGTCCATCATACTGTGTAATAAATGTGACTCACTCATCTTCTCAGATTTTCTGAAATTCTCATTCAAAATATATTATGGTTTTCTTCTCGTCTTTTTAATTCAGACCATTTACAAGACAGAAGATGGCTTTTCAAATCAGAGAGGCTTGGTTTAAATTCTATCTTGGCTCGGTTGCCTCATCTGTAAAGTGAGGGTATCAATACTGCCCTCACAGACTTGCTATGAGCTGATTAACTGTGGAAAGGTGATCTGTCATGGACCTCTTTCAGTTTCACCCTAGAGAGACTCCTAGATAGGATAGAGCTTAAAAAATTATTTTCTCCTCATAAAGTCTCCTTCTTTTTCTGTTTGAGTTTACTCAACACATAGCTATAGTAATTATTATCTGCACAAACAATTTAATAGATATGTACCATTTTATTCTGTGTAGTTTCTTATGTGGTTATAAAATTTAAATATTAACCTAAATACTGCTAAACTACTATGTATTTGAGATGCATTAGTCTGTTAATGAAATCATAGATTTCTTGAAAATAGGGACATATTTTATACTTTTTTTCTTTCTTAGTTTAGAACATATCACTAAAGTGATAAATTCTACAGATTTTCAGTGGACGACTAAATACATATTACACTAATGAGCTCTCCTTACTTTTACTAACAAAGATGATGTAGTTTAGTGGTGGCGTGGCCTGTCCTGAAGATTTCTAATGTATATGGCTCATATATAATTTACGTGTACTTATTTCATGATTGTATATAATGGTTTTATGTAACTAAATAAATTGTGACTTATGAGTCCTATAATGAAGGGTTCATTTGTTTTTGATTTGTCTTGGCAAACTTAAAGAATTCATTATGGATATAATAAAGCATGGGATTTGGGAAGAGACATGGGTTCAAATTCCAACATAGCCTTTTATTGGCAGGGTGACTTTGAGTATATTAGTTAACCTTTCTGGACCTAGTCTTTTCTTGAATTAAAAGGAAGTGAACATACACATGCATTGATTTGTATGTGATGAATATGATGCCTTGTGAAAGTGTTTAGCAAAGCATCTGGAAAGCAATAGGCATAGAATGCTTTTTTGATTATTTTTTCCCTTCCTATTCCTTTAAACTGTACCTCATGGAGAGTAAAGGTCTAAAGCAGGCTTCTGTATGAAAGCACTTCAAAAACCAGAGTTCTGAACAGCTGTAAGGCATTAACGTTACTATTGTAAGCAGGGAAAACAAACTGAGATAGAAGTACTTTACTCCTAGAGGGGCAGTTTCTGTAGGAGGCTATCAGCAAAACTGCTGATCTTTCTTCTCTAGATCAGATCCCTCAGTGTTCATGAGTGAGGTGTGACCCATGGCTGACTGCTAGTTAGCTTTCCCCTGAGAATCCCTAATAAATTACAAATATCATAGCTATCCTGTTATTCTTCAATGTGCAAGATGATAAAGTCCTTTATTTTCCTCTTCTTGCTTGCTTCTACTCTTATGTCCCCAGTGCCCCGGATTTGATTAGAATTAATGATGGAAATACTGGTAAGTGTTGATTTTCATCTCCAACCCTTGAAGAGGCTGGACAACCGAAAGCCAAGATTCTTATTAAATGACCTTGTAATACTTTCTGCTATTGTCTTCTATTTCTTTTTCTTTCAAATTGTTAAAATTGAGAGTGCCCATTAAATGATTTTCTTTTGTCAGATGGATTATGTTTTATAATGGAGCCAAGTTCTGTACTCATGACAAATCCCTATACCAGTGCCAACAAAATGTCGACCTCTCCCCCGGCCCCCACAGCAGTTGAAATAGCAGAAGAAGGTCACTTAATGACAATTTGGGAGGAAACCAGTGTAGCTTCCAGCCAATGACCTTCTACTCTTGAATGTCAATAAGGTGTTCTTTTACAACCCAGGGCCTCTGATCTTCACGAAGTAGGGATTAAAAAATGTGCTGGCATCAAAGTGTCTCAGAACAACAAACAGCCAACAAATCTTAAACTAAAGTGAGGTTGAATTGATCCACACAGACCTGAAAAATGTCCCACTCTGGGGATCTTGGAAGATCCTGATATCCATCATCCTCATGCTGTGTTCTCATGCTGTGATTACACCTCTGGGTTACTGTGGCCAAGCTCCCTAATGAAAAGGAAATGTTCCCATCAATTGCCCAGATGTTTGGCAGGGGGTGGACTAAACATCTGGTTGATTGACTGGTTTTCTCTCCAGCCAGATGTTTGGTATCAACAAAATACAGCATGTGAATAGACTCTTTAAAGGACATTCTCCTGAAACTCCC
>RJWM01007670.1:0-76958 GCA_004363535.1 Dasyprocta punctata | reverse complement strand
TAGTCAGAGTTCCTGCTCCTCCCCAAGGAGTAGGAGAGTTCTAATGATAGGGGTGCCAACCTCAGGCCTAAGAATGTTTCTTGCCTTTCCCTGTTTTGCTCCTTATGAGGGAGAAGTCAGAATATGGCCTTGTGTCTTTCCTACAGAAGAAGCTTCTTTGATCTTCCAGTGGATGGAGTCTGTGTCATAGATCCTGATGTAAGCTCCCTCTCTGTCTGCACCTCCCAGGGCTTCAGTCCTTTTGGGCCAGCTCACACTCAACATTGTGAAGTTTAAGAAATGTCCCTAAATTCTTCTAACTCTCTGGGACAGTGCTAGTGTCTCTTGACCCTGTGCTGAGCTAAAGGGTCACAACATGGTCTTCTGGTAGGAACGAATTTTTCTTTGAAGTTTGGACCCTTTGATTTCTTATCTTTCTTATGAATGCATGAAAAATTATGATTTCATAGATAATCTGAATTGTTCTTGCTTTATCAAGGGCAGTACAATTTCCAACTTTTTACATTCTCAGCAGTTATCAAACTCACTGTAAGGTGTTTTACATTTCAAATTATTATTATTTTAAAGATATCTCATTGTTTGCTCATATTAATAGTTGTAGTACCATATTTATCTTTTAATATCCTGATTCTAAATACTTTAATGTATTTCTCATTACTAGGCCTTAAAATAGTGTAATGTGCTTTTATAGGATTGTGGAAATAAAATAATGGTCTACAGTGATATATTATAGGTCCTTAGTAGAAATTTTTTAAGTATTTTCTATTTAAATATAACAATAATAAAGAAAAGGGATTTATATTTTACCTGGATACAGCTTTGAAATTATTGTTGATAAATAGTATTTAATAAATTATCATGAATGTTATAACCATCCATTCTCTAAGACTGCAATCAGAACTCTGAAGTGCTAATTGACTAAAGAAGTACAATAAGGTACCTTGGGTGAATTTTCTAAAACAAGTTATTTGCTAAATATGTTGCTTTTTATGAATATTTGAGTCATTTTGACTTGGAAGAAAAATATGTTTCAAGGTATGCATTTACCAGAAAATGTTGTGGCGTTTTCATAAGAAAATTTATAGTTATAGAGAAATTACAATTTAATCAAAGCACTGTGTTTTTAATAAGTATTTCAAATGCTTAAAAGAAAGGGAAAATGACTAACAGAATCTTCTAGAATTGTCTTAGTGTCCCTAAAACCTAAAAAGATATTGGGACCCAGTATTATTACCTATAAAAATAGATGTTGGACCTAATATAAATACATGGCTTCTTGCAGTATCACAATCTATAATTATTAAATCACAAATCTATTTTCAGTGATTTCATTGAAAATAATACAGTGAATCTTTCCATACCTGCAGGTTTTATATGGGGAGAAATTAAACAGATGTGGGATGGTGGACTTCAAGATTACATCCATGATTGGTGGAATCTAATGGATTTTGTGATGAACTCCTTATATTTAGCAACAATCTCCTTGAAGATAGTTGCATTTGTAAAGGTAACTATTATATTTTGGTAAAACATAACTTCCTATAATTAGTACTACATCTTCAAATATTTTTAGCTTAATTAATGAAGTTACTGAGAGCTTCATGTGTGACTTATCAACTCATGAGTGTGTTCACAGAGATTAAATACATAGTGTATTACTTATAAGTACAAACCAAGATTTAGTAAACATTTTGGATCTATACAATTTTTTGTATCTAAATATAATAATGTATCAAAATTTTTCACAATGGCTGTTCTAATTCTATTCTTTTCTACTTCTAATGAAATTCTAGCTGAAATGCTGTTTAAATTTTGTCAATCAAAGTCTATTTTTTTAGTTATATCAAATAGATAACATTTGATAGATAGATCAAAATATTACTCTTTGAAAGCACCAAAATTATTATTTCACTTTAAACTGATATCATTTGATCTAATTAGAGCGGAATATAGCTTCTCTTTGTCCTGTTCAACATGACAGTACCTGAAATCTCACACACCCATTCCTCCCACTCACTTTGTACAACATCAGTCTTATCCCTAACCACATAATTTACTTAAAACATTTTTTGTTCTACAATGACAATTGAGATTATTTTGTTCTTTGAGGGACATTTTTTCATATTACAGTGAAGGATTATTTTCTTCCTTTTCCTGCTTTTCTTTTTGCCTCTTTTCCTTTTCTCCTTTAAAAATAATTGTTTCACATTGTTTGTTGAATTTGTAAAACAAGGCTAAATATCTAATAGGGTGATACATGAATAATGCATGGCATTTAATGAACTGAACTATAAATTGCTAGCATGCAAGTGAATTCTTATACATTTAGTCTAATTCTTAAAATAATAATCTAAGCCTTTGTGCCATATTCAAGTAAAATAATATCAAAACTGCCCAGAGTTGTAAAAGCCGTAGTACCCAGAATTTATTCAATTAAAACATTTCCAGTGTTCATCAAAATATTAAGGAAAACCAATTCTTATCAATTCTATGAAAAGAAAACTATTTTAAGAATAGAAATATAATTTTGTGTATATGTATACAATTGGTATATAATTTACCTATATGTATGCATGCTAATGACCTTAAACAGTTTTAAGACAACAAAAGATAGTATGTTATCCAAGGGTCACTGTCAATCCATTTTTAATTGCATAACTGACCAATTCCTCTTTCCTTTTAATGATCCTTAGATAAATCTATAATGCTATTTTGGACCTTCCTTTACTAAAAACTAGTATCTGTGGGTTTCCTCTTGCTTTGATAAAATTCTGGGATTATGTGACAACAGTGGTCCTTTTCAAACTTCTAGGCACATAAGAATTGCCAGGAAGGCTTGTTAAGGCCCAAATCCCTTTTCTCCCTGCCCCACAGTTTTTAAATTACTAGTGTTAGAGTTAAACTCAAATATGCATTTCTAACAAACTACCAGGTAATGCTGATGTACTTAACCTAAGAAAGATACTTTGTTGGGTTATTTTTGCATTTCTTCTTTTTTATTAGTAATATATATATATATATATATATATATACATTTATATAGCTTATAATACAGAATTTCAATTGTTATATAAAGTGTATTGATAGAATCAGGGTAAATATGCTTTTTAACACATTAATTCTTCATGTTTGGAGCATTGAAGCTCTTCTCTTCTAATTTTTCATAAAATAGAGATTTTGTAAACTTGTCAACTTCTGTGCAGTACAACTCCAGAACTTGTTCCTTCCATCCCACTGTATTTTGGTAAAAGTTATCCAGCCTCCTTCTATTTCCACCATTCATGAACCTCCAGTAATTCAAGTAGAATACTGTACTGTACTCTACTTGCAAATCTGTTTTTTAGGTTACACACATAAGAGAGATCACACAATGTTTATCTTTCTGTATCTGGCTTATTTCATGTAACATAATATCCTCCACATTAGTCAAGAGGATTTGATGTTATTATCTGTAAAGTGTTGATAGTAATCGAAATAGCTCATGCCAAGAGAGCCTGTGATGCCATGCTGACTTGCTGACCTATACTTCCTTCCCATAGATTCTCATAAAACTAAACCATGCAGCTATTATATGACTTAAAGCCTAATTTATTCAATAACCATTTATTAGATCATTAGCTTTTGATTTGATTTCTGAGAATGGAAGTTTTCCTCAAATGCAGGCCCTGTTTTCAAAACTAGCTCCTAGGTAGAAGAAGGGCAAATGCATAAGGATATTACAATGAGCTATCATCTCCAATATGAGCCAAATTATCATCATGGGCACTAAATTCACTCTAATGGCAATAATGGAAACATGCTGTAATGTAATGGAAAGAATGTTTGAAATGCTGAGTCTCTGAAATGGAAGAGTAGATATAGGGGACACTGATAAATGATGGAATTTGAGAAAAATTTAGACACTGATAAATGATGGAATTTGAGAAAAATTTAGACACTGATAAATGATGGAATTTGAGAAAAATTTAGTCTGTAAGATGCAGAAGATATGTATCTAGTTATAAAGTATGATGTCAATGAAATCATCTTAATATTGTTGTCTAGTGAACAGTAGGATCACTTCCTGTGCTTCGGACTACATTACCAAATGCTTATAACTAGGATTTGCCCTGGGATTGCACAGATTCTATTTGATATCCACAGATGCATCACAGAAACAAAATCCAGTCTGCAGCATTTGGGCCAATTCATAAAACCAGAACAACAACAACAACAAAAGTGCTATGTCTTAGCTACTTATCTCTCATTGATAATGTAAAATACCTGACACCCAAAATTAAGAAAGGAAAGATTTATTTAAGTCTCAATTTGTGGAGGTTTCAGTCCATAAGCAGCTGACCCCAAGACAGGGTGACATGGCAGATAGGCACTATTTCGTGGTGGGAGGGGCAGCAGAAGATATCAAAAGCAACAAGAGCAAAAAGGAGAGGAACAAGCTGCTTTTCTTCCCTTATATATTATGCAGGCTGCCTGACCTAGAGTGGATGTAGCACTCATACCCCCAATCCTAGCACTACACCATGAACCAATCACAAACTCTCAGTTCAGCTGCCTCTGAAAAGCCCACCTCCCATGAGACTTTGAGTGGGACAGCCAGACACAAACCATGACATCCCATAAAAATGGAAACCATTTTGTAATTGTTATATTCTGGGGGAAAATCTTTTAAAATAGGTCTGACATAGTGATCACCCTTATTTGATTGGTCCATTGTGATTGTCAACTCCTAATTTACTAGTTTTAATTTTTTTCCTAATCCTCAAGAGGAAAGTTTGCCAGCTATTTTCTCTTCTCACTATGTATAAAGCATTAACTAGGAGCTTGCTGATGCCTGGGAGCACAATTTCAAATGTTCCTTCAGCTTTATTGGGACTGGTTTATTCCTAAATATTACTCAGGCTGTTTTCCATATATATAACTTGAATAATTTTTATCTTCGTTTGCTTGACAAAAATGACTAAATTTCTACACATTTTCACTGTGCAATTTAAATATTTTAAAAATCAAAATTATTTGTTTTTAAGACTTACAATGGATTTTATACTATCATTCATTTAAGCAACATTAGCTCATTAATTCTACTTAGTTGATAACCTAGAATAAATACCGTTGTTTCCATTTTATGATTGATATGTCAATAGTCTGCTCATCAAAGAATGGAATTTTCCAAGAAATTTTTTAGTTCTAGAGAAGAAATCTATAGAATTCTAGAATGGTTTACTAAAGTAGTAAACCCTATGCCCACTGTTTTCACTACATAATTATCTAACACACTTACACAAAGTGAAATATTTTCTTTCACCTTGTAAAACACACATTGAAACTAATATATGTTCAGTTTAATCTCATATGACAAACAAGTTTGTCAGTTTATATGACTATGACAAATATCCATGATAACAGTTTATGAAAAGACAATGTTGATTTGGGTTCACTGACTTTGAAGTTTCAGTCTGTGACTGGTTGTCTCTTGCAAGGCAGTACATTTTGGTAGAGACTGCAGGGTGAAAAAAGGAGTTCACCCATGGGCCCACAGTCCTTTTCAGGGTGCATGACTTCTAATGCCTTGAAGCGTCCTCTACCCCTCCTCAAATTTTCCACCAGCTTCCAGTGGCACCAAGGTAGAGATCAAGCCTTTAACACATGGGACTTAGTTAGACATTTCAGATCTGAAAAGGAATAATAAATATTTTCATATTATATGCATTTAAGTTTTACTCATTTTGATTGCTTGGTTTTAATGAATATGCATCATAGATTATAGCGGATAAGAAGATGAACTAACATATTTTTCTACATTCAAGGAATTTATGATCCAGTATTGTAATTCAAACCATCCTCAGGCCAAGGACTTTATGAATCGGCTCAAGTTTCTCCAGTTTATCTCACTGTTCCTAAATCCTCTATGTTCCAGCTGTGTCAAGATAATTCACTTTCTCTAAAAACATGGCTTGGGATATGTCTATGATCTCTTCCCCTAGAGCGTTTTGGACACTTCTGTCATACACAAAGAATTCTACTAGATGTCCAGCATATAAAAATGCATTAGCTAAAGATCCCTGCAAAAAAAATTGACTAGCAATCCAAGAGTATGTGTCCAGCTATATAGTTAAACTAAAGGCTAAAGGAGTAATTATCTTATAAAAGAATCTGAACAGAAAGGACAGTTTAGAGCAAACCCATGTTATGGTAGGGATAGACAGAAAAACAAACACTTGACTGAAAAAGGAAAATAGGACTTGATGGCCAGAGTGCTTGAAATAGTTCTTAATTTCTCCTCCAGGAATTACTGTGCAACACGGGCCTAGCAACTCTGGGTCCCCATATCCACTAATCTCTGGTAAGACTGTAATTCTGAAGGGAATTATGAGCATTACTCTATTAATGTTTGTCTTCTTCAATACTTTCTAAGTTCTTGGCATGAGCAGTATCTTCATTCATCAGCATCATGTTCCCTGAAGACACAGAATAGGCACTCGACACACATTCATACATTTGAGAAACAAGAAACAATTGATGAATTGAAATAATTCATTTTCATGACAGACAAAAGACCCTGCTTTCATAGATAGTCATATTGGAAAGAATGTGTGGCCAATTTGGGGTATCACTAGTATTAAAGGATTGAGTAGCTAATTAGAGAACAGTGGCAGTTCAACTTTAAAAGACAGTCAGAACATAGATTTCAGAGGCTTCCCGTGCCATACTGGAAGTCAAAATATCATCTCACTACCATTGCAGTACTTGAAGAATATGAAACTATATGTGACATAGCCTGATTTTCTCCTCAAAAGTATCATTTTGCAGAAAATAGATGCTTGATGAGACAAGGATCAAGGCAGGAAGAACAGTCAGGCAATTCTCATAATAACAACTGAGGAAGGAAAAGAAATTCTCTTCAGACAGTGAGGGCACTGATGAAGAAAAGTAACTGTACGTGTAAGATCTGAGTTTAAGCACTGGAATTTTGGAAGAGCAGATTTGTGAATGAGCAGCAGATTCTGAGTTGTATGATTTGGTACCATTCCCTACAATCAAAAGACATACTTGAAGAAACAATTTGAAGATAAACTCATGAACAGTTCCATTTTCAGTCTGTAAGTGTGAAAGGCCCATAAACTATTCAAGTGGTGAGGTTAACCACACAGTAGAATATGTAATAGGACTGTAAAAAGAGAAATCTTGCTGGAGACGTGTAGCTAGGAGTCATCATTGAAAGCTGAAATCATGGAAAGCCTGTAAGGAAAGTAGGTGGAATGGGAACAGGCTTGAAAAGCAAACTCAACGTTTAAGGGCATGTGAGATAGAGGAACCTGAAAGGATAATCAGAAGACAGAGCACAGTGTCAAAATGAAAAATGAGTAAATTTTATAAATTTAAGGTAACTGAGTAAAATAAAGGATTTAAATTACAAATTAATTTTAGCTTCCAATAATAGGTGTGGAAAACACAATTAATAACTAATGAACTACTATTATTCTCTACATATTCAAAGAACATCATGGTTTGTAAGAAGTGCTAATTTGCTTCATAAAGCAAAGATTATATTTAAAAGCCTAAGAAGATGTTTGCATGAACAACAGGAGAAAATTTTGAAAGCAAAGTTTAAAAGAGTTAAATCAAGAGATAATTATACAGTATTTATATCTGTATTTATCTCTGACAGGAAGCAATATTTTTGGATCAAAGAGCAGATCCATTAACTTACCTGAATTGCAATCTTAGCATCAGTTCCCCATGCCCCAGTCTCCCAGTGGAGTACATGATGAGAACCAAATGTACCCTGCACATACAGGGGTTTTTACCACTGGAGGTAACATCAAAAATTATGAATCTTAGAATTTATATAATGCAGTAGAGCCAGCTGTCTATCTTTGCCCTGAAGTAAGAGAAAGAAGGAGAGAAAAAGATCTTATGTTTCTTAAGTAAATAAATTCTCTCTGAGGAGTCCAAGGTCCCTAGGTTTACTATCCTGAGAATGTAAGCAAAGGGCTCCAAGAGATATGTGCCTAAATTGCCTGGGAAAACTCTGTGAAGAGTTGTCTGCCTTTCAAACATCGTTTAACCCAGATACCAGCACTGTTCTGTTGAGAAAGCCTTGCCTGTGCACAACATGAACATTTTCACGTAGCATCACATCCCAATAATTACCAAAGTCCTGGACTCTGAGCCCAACTTGGATAATTATATTGGGGAAGAATTTAATATCTCATGTTTGTAAGATTTCTTTGGTTTTCTGAGTCCCAGGTCAGATAATTCATAAAGAAGGGCTCTATGCACAGTAGATCCATAGGAGAGCTGGATTCTATCAAATGTGATGATAGAGTTTTCATCTAACTGCCATGCACTGGTGTGAAACCTAGAATAAGGCATAGCACTACCCCTAGATTGGAAGAACTCTGAAAGATTTGACAAGATATAAGCCCTCTCCATTCCTCACCCTATGAGCTCTATACTGAATTAACCTTCTCTATTCCCACAGCAATTTCTATTATTCTCTCATAGCACTTTTATTGCACTTAGCTACACGTGTCTGCATCACTAATCTGTGACTGCTTGGTGGGGAGAAAATGTTTCTTAAGCACTTGTTGCAGCATGTTGTGTTAAAAGCTGTGAGAATTTCAAAGGAAATGATTGCACCTGTAAGAATGCTTTTATTGTCATCATTTTTACATTGTGAGATAGTCTTAAACTACCTACAAGATAAGGAAGAGAAGTAAAATCACACATCAGCATGGAGTTGTTCTCTACTTAAAAGTGCATGTCTTTCAAAAGAGAAGTAAAGGAAGAAAAGAAAATGGGACCTTGGTCTTTGAAGGAAAAGATGGCATCATATATAGGGATTTTTTTAGTGAACCCTCACCCTGATACTTGTCAGGATGAATAATATAAACATCTTCACTGTTTTCCTGTGTCTTCAATTATTAGCTCTTTTAAGCTGAAGATCTAAGATTTGTGGGAAGGTTCAAGTATATTTATCAGAGTTTAAAAATAAAAAATAACTTTTATCTAATGCAAACCTGATTGTTTTAAATTGTCAGTCAACCGAGAGTCTGAGAGTTGGGAAAGATCAAGAGCTTTGCTTGTATTTTCTCCCCAGGAAGAATTAAAAATATTATCCATTAGATTCAAAGAGAATCAAGTAACACATGTAAAGTTCTCCCATATTAATACAACTAAAAACAGAATGAAAATATTGTGATGGGACTTATACAAAAGCAGAGCTTTCTGTTTTCTTAACAACAGTTACAAATGACAAGTATAGTCTTGAAAGGCTATTTAATGCTCATAAATAATAAATTAGTAAGCTGTTACTTTTGTTTAGATTACTGTTGGGACCTCATCTTCCAGATAATAAATCATTGTCCTGAATTGATGTGAAATAATCCTCTCGGGTCTGAGTTTAGCATATCCATGGCTTGCACTTGCTTTACTTTCCTTTTGTCTCTGTTTTCTCCAGTACAGTGCTCTTCATCCGCGAGAATCATGGGACATGTGGCACCCCACTCTGGTAGCTGAAGCTTTATTTGCTATTGCGAACATCTTCAGTTCCCTGCGTCTGATCTCACTGTTTACTGCAAATTCTCACCTGGGACCTCTGCAAATATCTCTGGGAAGAATGCTTCTGGACATTCTGAAGTTTCTATTCATATACTGCCTCGTGCTGCTAGCCTTTGCAAATGGTCTAAATCAATTGTACTTCTATTACGAAGAAACAAAAGGGTTAAGCTGCAAAGGCATAAGATGTGAAAAGCAGAATAATGCATTTTCCACGTAAGTTGGATAGATGTTTCTTTTGGTAACATTGGACGGAATTTGGAGTATACTATATCAAGAATTTAAAAACTCATGACAAATTGTTCCAATGGAAAAGGTGAATGTGAATTAAGCATAATGCAGCAAACAGAAAACTTGGCCTTGAAGAAAAATGAATGTTTTGGAAATTAAAAAAGCTAGACATTTATTTTAAGTTTTGATAAATTATCTTTTCTTTTAAATAATCTTACAGAAAGGAAAACATACATATATATATTATATGCATACTTTTTAATATGGGATAAAAAGAGACACCTATAAACTATCGATAGCTTACAAATACATTAAAGGATAGAATATATGTAAAACTAATCATTTTTGGAAATTCAAATGCTTTTCAGTCTATCTTCACGTCTCCCAGGTACTGATGTCCTAGCACCTGTGTATTGCATTTCCTAGTCTTCAGGGTACCAACATCCCTTCATATATATGTTTCATTTTCTAGTTCCCTACACAAACATATAAGCATCTAAAAATAAAATAATCCAAAATGGAAGCTCAAGACTAACCTAGCCACTATAGTTATGCATGCAAAATTCTTTTTGTCCCTACAGTGGGATGAGCAATTGACAACATCCACTGTTAAGTCAAGCTTGCTGACACCACAGGCTCATGAGTACTGTATTCAGTTCTCCACAGCTCCCATTAAAACCCCTCTGGGCCCATTTCCTTACCATTGTGATAGAGACTGATCATCTCCAGGTTAAAAACTACCTAGTTTTACTGTTCGTAGTTAGCACATATAAGTCATTTTTTAGATGACTTTAAAAGTCAGATCCTTATTCTTGAAACAGCATAGAATTGCATGTACTACAAGAAGGGACATTAATTTCCCAACTGGGTGGAAAACAGTAATTTCACATAAACTAGATCATTTTTAACTAAAATGCTTATATTGATTTAACCTTGCATCTGTTTTATCTTTAATCCTGAAACTTAAAAACCTGTTTTAACTAACCTAAATCTGTTAATTTGCACATAAAATTTTAATCTCAGCCTTAGCTTAACTCCTTCAGATCCTGGAATCACGCAGAACCCATAAAATCATTCCAGCTTCCCTGATTACTTTCAGCCCTTTCTCTCAGCTCTTTTGTCTTTGTTCTTAAGTGGCAGTTCTTTGGACCAAACAGCACACTTACCTCATTGTTATTCTCCTCCTGGTATATTCTGGTCCTGGGCAGGAGGGGCACAGTAAAACTTCTTTCCATTGCATCCTTGCCTTATGACCTTGGACAGCATCTTAACTTTGACTTCTGAACTTACATTGTGAACCTCACTTGTGGTCCTTGACATGTTAACTTGCCCAGGGCAAAGAAGATTAAGGACTTGCAATAGTCTGGTCCCACCAACTTCCGTTTTCATGAAAAAGAATTATGCCTCTAACAGCTTTCCTGGGTGATATCCCTTGGTCAGCTGGTCTCTTGGATTTCTGATGGTGAGCCCTTTTGCACTTACGTTACACAACTTCTTTATTACTATTTATTTTATTCCCTAATGCAAACTATGTGCTAAGATCACTGGGTATATATCTGTTGCCATATCCTTCTGATTCTATAATTTGTCTGCCAGAAGGAGTTTTCACACAATGCCTAGAATTGTGTTACATTCCAGGTTTCAGCATTTCGCACCTGTCTGCTTCCTCTACTGTCCTCACGTTTAGACGTAACACTTATCCCCAGGAATCCCCTTGCATGTATTGCTGGTTTCTTGCTAGGTGATTACATATTACAAACTAATTTTAAATCCAAGAAGATTATGGCTAAAGAGGTCTGATGTGTAATATCTAACATAAATTTTAGTCTCATAATATATACATATATATATGTTCACATATATATTAGATTGCTTGGATTGTATTATTTTATTTTACCTTTATCAGTGACTTCTTCCATTAGCATGTAAAACAATAGATAACTGCATATTTCAAATATTATAGGCCAAATCATTCAACTAAAATTAATGGAGTATTTCAGCTCAGTTTTTTCATATAATGAAATGTATATCCACATGCAAAAATTTAATTTTGCTAAATGATATTCAATAACTAAATGATATTCAGTAACTAAAAGAAAATATTAATGAATTCATTTTAGCATAATGAATGTCAATCACTGTGAAACGGTGTCCTCAGGGCCCCAGCTCTACCTCCTATTTCTGTGCTTTAATTGGTTACCAATTCTCTTTTTGAAATTCTGCACCTTCCATAAATTGTTAGGCTATTTTTTTTACCGACCATTTTAGAGATCTCATTGCATATCAACTTTAAAAACACTTTATGTGAAGTACCCAACACAGTCTGTATTCTTATATAATGTTACCAATAATGATAACTCTTCAGTACTACTAGTAGAGTGATCTTTTATTTATTTCACAAATTTCCAACTTCTATGAACATATCATGAAACTTTGAACCTTCCTGTGTTTTCTTTGACCTGATCTTCCTGTCTTTCTCCCCATTTTATTCTGGGTAAATTTAAAATGGCATCTCCTTTTCTTTCCTCTCCCTTACTCTTTATTCAATTACAACTGAACTCCTGTTTCCACCACAGGCAGGCCTTGTACCCCTGGGCTATATCCCTGGCCCATCCTCCTTTAATTCTGCTAACATTTTCCCACTTTACCTCTTATTTCTCTAACCTTTCTCACTTTTCTCAGACAAAATATTCCAATTACTGCTTTTAAATAGTGGTTTCTCTTAGCATTCTAACCTCAAGCCCTCTTAAGACTGTCCCTATGAAAACCCACCTATGCTTATGTATTTGTCCCTATGCCTCAAAGAGTCTACTTCCATAGTTGTATGACCAGGGCAGGATCCTGTCTCCACACTGGACAGTATACCCAACTGTCTGCTAGGTATCTTTCAATGTATGTATCCTCCAATTAGAACAATTTCAGTCAGAAAGAATTCATCCAGCTTTCTCAAAACTTGTTCTTCCTCTTTCCCAACTCTGTTCTTAGTCAATGTTACCATAATGTACCCTGATATTGAGATCAAAAACTTATATTTTGCATTAGATCTTTCCTACCCTCATCCCTCTCACATGCTGTGAACCACATTCACACATGTTGTTGTGAACACATACTATGAACCATGCTTTTCTGCTGTCTGTTATCTTTTCACTATCTTATTTTGCTCATTGCACCTCCCCAAGTTTTAAGTCCCCCTATTCCTGGCTTCTGCCTTTCTCCATTTATCTCCCATCCTGCTTCCTGAATGTTCTTTCCAAAACAAAATCAGAGGCTCTCTTGTTAAAAGTATCAAAGTAGTTTCCCATTTCTCACCGATCATAGACATATCCCTTTAGCTTGACACAAAATATCCTTTAGTGATCTGCCTTTTGCCTCATTTTCTACTCTCCTCTTTCACTGTTCTCTAAAAACATGCTATTCTTTGACATTGCCAAATTATTATAAATTCCCCAGGATGCCATTTTCTTCATTTATTCCAGAAATCTCCTTCTGTTATCCTCCCAATTGGCAAAATTTTATCTTACTTCCCAACCTATCTCAAGATATTTTCACAAAATGCCTTTCCTAACCTTGTATTTGCCTATGAGATCACGGGGCCATAAAGTACAATTCATGTTTTGTATGTCTCTCTGTGCATTTTCCCACTCACAAATGAATACTTCCCGCTCACACTTCCATGTTGTTTCCTCATTAATATTAAAAAAAGACATGTCAATAAAAACATCAAATGTTCAGTCACTGGAATCACACTATATACAATTGTAAGCTAGCAGCCCCTAGTAAGGGACTCTTCTATGGAAAGAGGGACATGGGAGTTGTGACAGGTATTGTCTTCTTATGCAAGGCCACTTATATTTTTTGGAGCTGCATTCCTACTGACTGGAGCTGGCCAATTAAAATGATATTTTATTTGTTTTAATATTACATTTTCAGTTATGAAATAAAGATAAAATATTCCAATGGGTCTTGAGTTAATATATGCTTGCTTCTAATTTTAGTCTCTTGGGAAAGAAGAAAACCTCAGCTACAGAACACATTGCCTTTATCTTTCTTTGACTTATCTATTTAACCAGGAAAGAAGCTTATTTTAAAAAAGACTACTTGGGAAATATTTTCAAGAGGCAACAAATAAAATGTTATCTTTGAGAAAACAGAAACCCATCCCACACAAAGATACCCTTTAATTTAGTCTTCAACTCAGATTTTTGCTAAGTGCTACTTAATTAACTCATGGCATTTGTTATAGGAAAAGTGAAGTCTTTCCTCTCCCCAAAAGAAAATATTAATCACATATAGGCATTTTGAGCTGTAATGCAAATAATGATTCTTAGATTCATGGGCAGTGTTGGTCCCCACAGATTTGAGAATCACTAACGATCAAAATATTTCTTTGAAATGATAAACCTAGATTGGCTTTTTAAAATCTATCTATTAAAAGAATGACTCATTTAGAAATACCTACACACTATGGCCTTAATTCATCTGAAAAGTAAATATATTTTAGTTCAGTGGAACTGTTCTATAAATCTCCCTACTGATACATTTCACTAAAAGTAGGAAAAATGGAAGAATAAAAGGTACAGTTAATTAGAAAATTTCTTTTTAGTTTAAATTTTTCCTTTTTTAAATTGCACTTTAAAAAGTCAGTAAATATTTTCTCAAAGGATTTACCAATGTGTCTTAAGAACTTGCTATTCTTAGTAGCAAACATGTACTATTCAACCATAACAGTCTATTTAATCTGCATCATTGATTTTATTAAAACACTTGAAAAGTAACTGTTATGGGGTTTATGAATTAATATTTTATGTAATTCATTATGCAATTTGTGCTATTTAACTTGTGACTTTTTCAAAACTGCTATTCATGTCAAGCAAAATATATTTCTATAGTCACAGTGAGAATATATACCATTTCCAAAAGGAAAATTTTTCACATTAAATCCAAAGGATGCCAGAAGGTCACTAAAATAAAAAAAATAAAGCTCATGATCTGGGGCCAAATTTACTTTTATCTAACAAATTTTCGAAGAATGAGCCTTACTGACCATTCTCTAGAGTCAATGCATTAGCTTTAACGTACCCTAATTTTATAGCAATTTGACATCTGGGCTGCCAATAATACATCATTACTTTCTCACATAATGTGCAACATACTTTAGTCTGGCTAAATTGGATCAGTACACCTAGTACTTTTGGTAATCTGTTGTATCATTTATCAGCTCTAGAATAATAAA
Source organism: Dasyprocta punctata (assembly GCA_004363535.1). Taxonomy (NCBI): domain Eukaryota; kingdom Metazoa; phylum Chordata; class Mammalia; order Rodentia; family Dasyproctidae; genus Dasyprocta; species Dasyprocta punctata. The sequence goes on along the minus strand of RJWM01007670.1, from coordinate 61,936 downwards.
TACAAATTAAATTTCATCTCCTAGAATTAATTGTTCAAATATGATGAATTTGGTTACTTTTGTTTGTTTTGTTTTAGCAGCAAATTTGGGAAAATTGAACCCTAAATGCCAATTTTGGAACATTTAGTTACATTCCTTTAACTTATATAGGCCAAAACTATATGGTTTATTTCAAGTAACAGCCATTTTACTGTAAGAATAATGCACAGAATTAAAACTCTTTGAACCTCCAAGTAAAGGTTGATGACAGCAAGGGCAGGACCTAACCCTAAGAAGGACAGGAGTTGGCCATGTGGAATTCTCACTCTGTGTGTCAGCATTAATGTGAGTCAGTCGCTCCGTGTGTACTCACCTTGGTGTTTCTTACTTGGCTTATTCCTATTACTTCTCAGCCTCTTAGTTTGTACTACCTCAAACCTTTGGTATCTCTTAACATTCTAATGACTCTAAGTCTATACCACAACTATGTCATCTGAACCTCCTTTGGCAACTATCTCATTATCTTCGTATTTCTAAAGTAAACTTTCCTAAAGAGGAAATCTGATCATATTCAGTTTAGCCCTGCCCATGAGCAACTGACTCACTTGAATTGTCTTTCCTTGAGTCACTTGACCCAGGTTTGACATAATCCACTGAGGCGCTGCGTGAGGAAGGAAATCCAGAGACTTACATAAAAACCCCTATTGCATAAAGTGGTACACATGACTGTAGGTCACCGAGACTGAGAGCTGCCCAAACACATGATTGACTTGGTTCCACAGTATGATTCAAATCTAATATCCTAAATAATGAAATCCTTCCTTAGTCACCATTCCAGATATAAAAGGGTTTGTGTTTTTGTTTTCTCAGTACAATTTAACCACAGTCTTTTAAAATTTTTTTTCACACTCTGCTATTTTTTATTTCAATGTATTAATATACTGTAATAATTCCATGGAAAGAAATACTTTTCCATTTGGGTTTAGTTTTTCCTCAGATTATTCCATTTTTCAGAGTAAATTCAAGCAGTTTTAACTTTCAGTAAATTCATCAGTTTGTTCATTGACTGGAAGGAATAAAATCTGCCTTGATATATAAAACTATCAAATTTTTTTATCTAAGCACTCTGAGACTTTTTGTCATTTTATAGGATGTACTATGTGCAATTTTAATTATATAGCTGAACATCTATAATAATATTGCTTTTAATCTTCCCCAAACAAAATCAGGTTGAAGAAATGACTTTTTCCAAAAACTAAGTTTTAAGATCTATCATTTATTAACTACACATCAGTGACTCGGCACAGAGATTGACAAACTTTCTATGAATAGGAACAAGTGGTAAATATTTTAGACTTTATGAACTACATATTTGCTGATGCCACTACTTTTGTCGCTGTGTCTGGCCCAAAATAAACTATCAGAAACATATACATGGAAGAGTGGTATTGTGTTTCATAAAATTTTATTTAAAGCTATTAAAATGAATTTTGCATAATTTCTGTATGTCACAAAACATTAGTCTTTTACATTTTCCTCAGTCTTTTGAGGAAACAAAGACCATTTGTAGCCTACTAGTTATCCAAAAAGAGGCTCTAGGCCCCTGACACCTAGGAAACTGAATGCATCTTTCAATATTCTTAGGAAAATTAAGTGTGTCTATCTAGGATAATTCTGTTTGCCATTTGTGCTAGTTTGATTAAAATAGTTTCTTTAACTATTTAATTATTTTAAATTGAACTTTATAATTGTCCAAAATATTTTATTCTTGATAAATATTTTAAGTTAATCGAATATACATAAGAGTGCCAACTTCTGTTTCTATGCTTTATTATGTAATGCTTAGATTTAGATATTGGTGTTCTTTTATCTTTATTCTAGGTTATTTGAGACACTCCAGTCACTGTTTTGGTCAATATTTGGGCTCATCAATCTGTATGTGACCAATGTGAAAGCACAGCATGAATTCACTGAGTTTGTTGGTGCCACCATGTTTGGGACATACAATGTCATCTCTCTGGTTGTCTTACTCAATATGTTAATAGCTATGATGAATAATTCTTACCAACTAATTGCTGTAAGTTTTCTACTTTTACTTCAATTTTCCTTCTAGAATGTGTGGCTGCCAGCTACATTCCATTTTGTTATCATAGGAAATAAAATATATAATTGGCTATTGATGATAAGGATTAAAATTACAATATAAATAATTAATTTGGAGTTTCTGAGTTGCAGCATACTGTATTTGACTATATGTAATCTGGTTTTGTCATATTACCTATGATTATTAAAGTAAATATATTTCGCAAGGGAGTCATTGTCCTATGGGAAGCAGTGGGAACTGAAGGACAAACAGAGAACTCCGCTCTGTGCTTCACTCACCTAGCTTTGATGTCTCTCGGGCTCTGCAGTCTCTGAATGTCTCATATGCCACCCGGATAAAAGCAAACTCATGTCAGGTTGGCAACATACAGAAGCCCAATGAGAAAACTGGCATGGGAAAAAGCAGTAAGGTTTTCATTTTCTTAAAGCTCTATACGTCTACATGTTTAGATTTCAACTCCAAATCTCAGAAGCTAGATATAGTAAGAGGAATTGTCATCTGTAATGATCATTTTAGCTCAAGAATCAGTAAGTAAATATAATACAGTTTTATGTTTCTTGCTGGTTCGTGTCAATGACGGATGTCTTATATGAAAAATCTGCCTCTACAAAAAGTCTAAACAAAATTCAGAGTGCTCCTTGACAAAACTGTCATACATTACAGTATTTCTAGTTAATAGAACAAGATTTGGAAACAGAATGTGTTCCCAGTAAGGATTTGCTAATAAATGAATAAATTAAACTAAATTACTTTCTTTGCAGAGTTTCAAATAGATGCACGTTGTACTGATATTCTCCTACACACTTCAAGATTATTTCTACATTGCTTCTTCTGAATTTAGCCTCCATATAACTATATTTGTTTCTGAAGTTCTGTTTCCCTCTAGTCAATACATTTACCAAGTGTGGATTCTATTTTCCAGAATGACAACAACAAAATATTAGAAAGCTTTTCATCACCAAGCTAACTACAAACAAGTTGCAAACAATTTGGTTCTGGTAAAATATTAAATATCCCAGTTTTATCAAGAAGAGAACATTATCCAAAAGTAGTATGACATTTTTTGTGGAGCATGTTTTCCCCAGTTAACTTTATTGCTGGCATAAAAATCATCCTCAAGTTTCATTTTTTATTTAGTCCTAATGCTAAAACTATTGGGACAAAAAAGGGAGTATTAAGAACCCGAAACAGGTGTACCTGCCAGCATTTTGTGGTGCAGCCTCTTTGGGGCAGAAGCATGTCAAACATTTTATTCTCATCTGCCCCAGAATAAAATAATTTACTCTAAGGATTTCATGTTTTGATCCTCCTGCTCTGAACACAGAATCATAGGGTAAGAGGTGAAGCACAGGGTAAGCATGAAGCATGGAGCAGGAGGACAATTTCACAGTTGCAAGGCAGGTGATATCTAAAGCTTTCTTCCCACTCATGCAGTTTTTCATGTGTCACATATTTGTTGTGCACCTAGCACATATCAGACATATCACATACAAAAAAATTAGCTATACAAAAAAATGAATGATCTCAAGTATGTGATCTTAAGAAAATATTAATGTATGTGATCTCGAGAAAACATTAACGTGACAAGGCCAAAAATATTATTGAGAATAGAAATTTGAGAATGTTCTGAAAGTGAAGAAAGAAATTAGACTTGGGATGGAAACAAGAAACAACTGAAGATTGAAGGGAGGTGAGGCAGGCTTCCAAGGAGAGATGAAACTTAAACTAAATTTTCCATGTTGAATAGGAGTGAAAAGGTGAGTAGGGGAAGAGGGCTCTCGTCATCCTCAGTTTAGGATTCTTTATCTCCAGATCTTCTAACACTATGGACTATGTTATAGACCCTCACAGAATTCCACAACATGCGCCAATAAGGACCTGCTTAGTAGTAGCAATAGAAGAACTTAAGAAGATCAGAATACACTTTAATTTGCTACTCTCTGAAAACTAGTGAATTAAAAAGAGCTACTCATAGGTCAACACTTTAAGTGACTGCGTTTTCATTCCCTGGAGCTAATTCTACTGAACTCCGTGCTCCACAGCAGCAGCACACCGTGTACAGTGTACACTTTTCTTCATTAATGCAGCACAATCACGCAGTTTGTAAGTGTTTATAAATAAAGGGAGACAGAGGGAAAAAGGGGAGAAGAAAGAGGAGGGAAACTGTAAGTTCTATAGTTCTCCCAATCAATCTGTGTGATCAACAATTTGCTCAGCAGAACGAAGGCCATGTATCCTCTAGACAAGTTGCTTCTTGTCAAGGCACAATCTATCCAGTGTTTTGAGTGAAACCCCAGTTGCTCAGAATAGAAATGTAATATATATCAGGACAACTTAGTAATATTAGAGTGGAATATAGTCTAAGATTACTCTACTACTCTAAAATCTTAATTCTCTTTTATAATAATTTATTTCTTACAATGAGCTATTTTGAATTGTTAACATGCATGTGTGCCCAATTTCTACCACCTCCTACTTCCCAGATTGTCTGCTTTAATCAGATTTATAATTTAAGAAGAGACTGCCTTATATCTCATTTTCACAAATGTTTCAAAGTTTTCCCCAGGAGATTAATAAACTGGAGTAAGTAAATAATGATGAGTGATATATCTTTGGGCTTGTGGGCAACCACTAGCCAGATTCCTATCTGATCTGGTGACGTCTGCCAAGGTTCAATGCTGTGGCAAGGTTCAATGCTCTATTATACATTTCTTAGAAGAACTTCTCTATGAGAAGGTGTGCAAGAATTTTTTACATGAAGGTTGGAGATGTAGTAGAACATTTGCCTAGTAGTAGAACACTTGCTAGTATATGTAAGGCCCCAGGTTCAATTCTGAGCACTGCAAAAAAGAAAGAAAGAAAGAAAGAAAGAAAGAAAGAAAGAAAGAAAGAAAGAAAGAAAGAAAGAAAGAAAGAAAGAGAAAAGAAAAATTATTCAAATGGAAACATACACAATAAGGCTTTCTCTGGTTGCACTGAAGGGTAAGTTATGCCCATCTACAAAGGTGGCAATCCCCTGAACAGAAAGAGAGGTCTCTGGAAATATATAAAGCCTTGTTTTTTGGTCAGGACCTAATAAAATTGAGTTGATGAGAGTCTACAATGCAAGAGGTCAGACTCATCTTTGAATCATAACTAATTGCTGCAATCACTGTAACATGGACTTATTTTAGATCCCTGTTACACTGAAGAAAGAATGGCAAAAAGTGACATAAACGCTGTGACTCCTTGCCCAGTAAGCCATCCTCTGAAATGTTTAGATGATTGTCTCTGAAAGCTAGCGGTGTTTTCATAAGGAATGTAATTAATGTCTCAAGAACCACTCGAAGTCAGGTTCAGGCTCTATGTGAGATTTATTTCACCATACTAATTAAGAAACCTGTCAGCAGTTGTCATGTTTTCCTGTTCAGGATCATGCAGATATAGAATGGAAATTTGCTCGAACAAAGCTCTGGATGAGTTATTTTGAAGAAGGAGGTACTCTGCCCACTCCCTTCAATGTCATCCCCAGCCCCAAGTCTCTCTGGTACCTGATCAAATGGATATGGACCCATCTGTGCAAGAAAAAGATGAGAAGAAAGCCAGAAAGTTTCGGAACAATAGGGGTAAGAGCACAGCACGTTAGTATTATTCTTTTTTTAAAATTATGCATTTGAATGCAGTTATATTCTTCATTGAGTGGTGACAGATCTTTTGATTTTGCATTCTTGTTATTGCATATCATGAACATTAACTGCATATTTGTCAAGTGTGAGGCACCCTCTGAATTGGGGAGAATTTTTCATAAACCCATTTCTTACAAAGAAAACAGTTACTGCTATTCTAATAGAGGCACTTTCTTCACAAAGGCCTATGAGTCCTACCAATCAACACTCCAGGAATAAAAGTGCTGTTTCTTAAAATCCTGATTCTGACAACTTTTCAGAATTAGAGTCACAGGTTCTTTGTGGCATTTCTTCTCTATATCTGTTTCTCCATCTGGGTTGTAAAACTTGATGAGAGGACATGTATTTTAGTTACTGGGGTACAATAGAATGAATAAAAGATAAGTGAAAAGAAACAAGGAAACCATCGCTAAAAAACAGTGTAGATTTTAGAAGACTACAACTTCCAGGAGACAGTTGAAGCTATCCGGGGCTATCCACATCAACATTCCCGTGCTTAGATTTGCACCCCTTACCCTCTCGACTCATCACATTAGAAATTCCTCAAGAATACTGAAAGTCCATGAATGGACTTAATTAATAAAAATAAAGTAGAGGAACATGATCCCAGGATAAAGGAAGAGGTCAAAAGAATTCAAAGAATGCTTCAATGATCCATCTAAAAAATAAATAAATAAACTGTACTGGACTCCTACCTGTAATATGGACCAATTCTTCTCTAGGGAATGGGACATCTTTCTGGGCTTCCATCACCTCAAAAGAAGCACAAATGTTTCCCATTCCAGTAAATAATGTACCTCTCTCTCTTGAGGCCCACACTCCACTTCTTTGAGTGTGGCTTTTGAATTTCTGCCTAATAAAAACCTTGTGCATCTCACCGACTAGTTCTGAAAATTCTTTCGCTGTGATGGCAGTCAGGAACGAGTGAGCCTATTCTATGGGCAGAGTGAATTAAGTTCTTTATTTCAGTTTCCAGGCCCTCTTCAGACCCTATCTGGTTACAGTTATAGACTATGCTTCATAAAAATGCCCGAAGAAATGACTGAATTAATATGATAGTTTAAACGTACTCTGCCAACTGTCAGCCTTGATTCATAATATGCTTAATACTCAACACGGTGCTTCATTTCAGTATTATACTATATGTTAAGATGCTGTGTTTAAAACATTAAAGTTCCTAAGAACCATGATTTTATTATAATGGTTTATATTCCCTTTGAAAACATTTTTCATCTTGGAAATCAGGGATTCAAACTATTCCAACAGAAAATACACAAACTTGGGTATTTGTTTTAGGTAAATCATTGACATGGAACAAGTCAGACTCTGTTGCTCTCTCATTTTGTTTCCTATTTTTTAAAGTTTTCATACATATTTTGATAATAAAGCACTAATATTTATCAGTCGGTTTGAGATTCTCAGAAAAAATGAAGTATCTTAAAATGCCTTTAGACTAGAATTACCAAGTAACATTAGATATTTAATCAAAATTCAAAATATTAATTTGTCTTTAATATTTTTAACATGATTGATGACTACTTGTCATACTCCAAGTGATCCTTCTCATTATTTAACTTACTCATTCACAAGGCAGTACTAACTCCAAATAGAGCTTTCTTCTACTGGGGCAACATGGATTTTATTGTCTTCTCTCCCCATCCTGTAACAAGTTTTATTTTATTTTATTTTATTTTATTTTATTTTATTTTATTTTAACTAAGTTTTATTGGTAAAATTTAAATATACATAATGATGACATTCATCATAGGGAATTTTTACCTGTATATGATACATCTTGATTCCTCTTTTTCTCCTAATCCCCTCCCCTCCCTTCAGCCCCTCTTCGCCTCCTTATTTACAAAGCTGTTTCCATTTTATCTTTCTTTTCTCATTTTTTCTTTTCTCTTCCTTCCTTTCCTCCTTTTTGAACAACCTCTTCCTATTTTGCAATATTTATTTTACACTTTGGTTGTTACTTACACTTTCAATTTCTCAAACTGAGAGACAGTGTGAGATTTATACATGTGTCCAATGTATTTTGCTTAACAGTATGGTCTCAAGGTGCATTGATTTAGCTATAAATGTCTCAAGTTCTATTCTGCCTCGTTACAGCAGAAAAGTATTCCATTGCATAAAATACCACACCTTTTTTATACATTAATTGGTTGGTGAACAATTGGGCTGTTTCCATGATTTAGCTATTACAAACTTAGCTGCTATAAAGATGGGTTCCCATATATCATTGTGCTACCATGCTTTTAAGTCTTTTGGGAAGACACCAAGAAAGGGGACCTCTAGTCTGAGTTTTTTGAGGAATCTCCACATTGATTTCCACAGTGGTTGCATCAGTCTATACTCCCACCAATGGAGAAGAGTTCCTTTTTCCCCACAGTCCCTCCAGCATTTGTTTTGGTTGATTTCATGACAGTAGCCATTCTTTCTGTAGTGAAATGGAATCTCATCGTTGCTTTAAACTGGATCTCTTGAATGACCAGTGATGTTGAACATTTTTTTCATATATTCATTGCAGTTTGCACTTCTTCATTTGAGAAGTGTATATTCCTCTCAGATGCCTATTTTTGAATTGGGTGTTTAAATACGGGGGGTCTGATTTTTTTCAATTCTTTATATGTTCTATTAGTCCTTGGAGGAAAAATTAGCTGAATCATTTTCTCACTCTGTAACTTGTCTTTTCATTCTGTTGATGAATTATTTTGCAGCACAAAAGCTATTTAATGAGACCTAGTTATTGATTCTTTGTAATATTTCCCAAGTGATTGAGGTTCTGTTCATAAAGCCTTTACCTACACCAGTGTGTTCAAGAGATCTACCTATTCTCTCTTCCAGCAGCTGTAGCATTTCTGTTTTAATATTTAGGTCTTAGGTCTATTTTGATTTTAGTTTATTACATGGTTAGAAACATAGGACTAGTTTTAGTCTTTGGCATTTTGGTACCATTTTTTTAAGAGGCTTTCTTCCAGTGAATGTGTTTGACCTTTCTGCCAAAGATAAAGTGACTGTGTTTGGAGTTTTTTCTTCACCTTCTAATCTGTTCCATTGATGGTCAGTTCAGTTCATAGTTGTTTTTGTTGATGTGGCTGTCATTCTTGCCAGGATCATGTTTTTATCACAGCAGCTCTCTAGTATAATTAGAAGTCTGAGATTGTGATGCCCCCTGTCTTGCCTTTGTTGGCCAGAATTATTTTTCTAACCTATGTATCTTCTGGTTACAAAAGAATTTTAGTAATGTTTTCTGTAATTCTGAGAGGTATGCTACCTTTGATTAGAGTTGCTTTAAACCTGTACAAAAATATTGGGAGTATGGCCTTTTTCACTACATTGGGTTTTGCTACCCAAGAGCAAGGAATTTTTCCATTTTCTGATATCTTCTTCACTCTTCTTTTAAGAGTACTTTAGTTTTCAGTGTAGACATCTTTCACTTCCTTTGTTAGATTGATTTCTAAGCATTTCATATTTTTTCAATGCTATTGTGAAAGGTGTTGTTTTCCTGATTTCTCTCTCAGTGAGTTTGTTACTTGTGTCAAGAATGTTACTGATTTTTAAGTGTGGACTTTGTATCCAGCTACAGGATTGAGTTTTGTTCTCAAGTCTACAAGATTTTTGTTGGAGTTTTTGGGAGAGTATCATGTCATCTGCAAGTAATAATTGATTTGTCAACTGAATTTTGTTCTTCAATCTGGAAGTCTTCTGGTGAAGTTTTTGGTAGAGCATCATGTCATCTACAAATAACAATTTAACTTTTTCCTTTGCTATCTTTATTCCTTTTATTTGTCCTTTTGTCTGATTGTTCTAGGTAATGTTTCTTGAAGTATATTAAATAGGATTGGTGATAATGAACATTCTTGTCTTGTTTCAAATATTAGAGTGAAAGCTTTCAGTTTTTCATCATTTAGTATGAAGTTGGCTGTCCATTTGTCGTAAATGACTTTCATCAAATTGATTTGAAGACTCTCTATTCCAATTATCTGTAGGGTTTTGTCTTGAATGGGGGTTGGACTGTGTCAAAGATTTTTTGTATCTATTTAGATGATCCTGTGATTTTTCTCTTTGGCTTGTTCAATAAGGTGCTTTACATTTATTGATTTCTGTATATTGAACCATCCCTGCATTCCTGGGATGAATTCTCCTTGGCCATGTATTCATGACCTTTCCCACAGTGCTGGTTATTGGAGAACCCTGTAGTGGGTTCCACTTTCATGCCCAGGTTACAGCACATGGCAGGAAAGAAGGAAAGAGCAAGAAACAAAGTAGAGGGTGTAGCAGAAGGGACTCTGAGATGACCAGTTGCACTCTAGGAACAAAAGACGCAAAATTTACAGCTAGCTACTGTTTTATTAGCATTATTATGTAAGTGAGAGGATAGGATGCTTTTCCTGGAACAGCATAAAGGTAGTAGTAAAATGGGCAAGTTTAACATCCCAAAGGAAACAAGCCAAAATCGATCCCCACACCTAAGTGCTAATCTTATTGATGTAGAAGAAGGTGATTTCTGCATTCCACCACTGGTCCAAAAGTCAGGCAGGGCAAAGATACTCTAGGGCAGATACTGTGTCAATTTACAGTTGGCGGTCCCCAACACTGCCCTCTTTTTATTTTTATAATTGCAGTAGTTGAAACAGTGTATAGTCTATAGTGGCCATCATACCAGCAAATATTTTTAGGCGTTAGTGGGGGAAAGCATGCATAACCAGCATGTAAGCCTCTTGCACTGTCTTTATTTAGTTGTCTCCATATCATGGATTTTGTGTCCTACATGGTTTTTTTGTTTGTTTGTTTGTTTGTTTGTTTTTTTGTTTTTTTTGTACTAGGGATCGAACTCATAACCTCATGCTTGCCAGGCAGGCACTTACACCTCTGAGCTAAATCCCCAGCCCTACATGGATCTTAGTATCTGTAATATTTGGATTTCCTCCAGAGAATGATTGCACTGGAGGGGCAGACAGGAATTGGCTCCACCATGGGGCTGAGATGGTCCTCTCTCCACAGTCACACATACTGTGAGGGCAACCATAATGGTAATCCATTGTCTGTCAACATACAAGCACACCTTCAACCCCGTGTTATTAACTGCAGTAGGTCATCCCACTTTCCTGTTTGGATGTTCTTCTATAGGACTTGAGCCTTAGGAGTGCTCATTGGGTGCTAGTTATTAGTGACACTTCCCACAGTGCCAATTATTGAAGACCCCTGTAGTGAGTTCCAATCTCCTAGAACAAAAGACCCCAAGTCTACCACTAGCTACCATTTTATTAGCCAGAGTAGGGGAGAGAATAGGGTGCTTTACCTGGAACACTGTAGAGGCAGTGATAAAATGGGCAAGTTTAACATCACAAAGGAAATAAGCCAAAATTCACGTTCATACCTGGGTGCTAATCTCATTGACCTGGAGAAAGGTGAATTCTGTATTCCAAAACCAGCCCACAAGGTAAGCAGAGGAAGGAGACTCTAGGACAGATATTAGGACAATTTACAATTCATGGTCCCGAACAGTAGTGGTGCATAATCTTCTTGACAATTTGCTGTATTGTTTCTCACTATCTTATTGAAGATATTTGCATCCATGTAAATAAGGGAGATTGGTCTTTAGTTCTCCATTTGGTTGGGTCCTTCTCTGGTTTTGGCATCAGGGTAACACTTCCTTCCAGGATTGACTTTGGGAGTTTTGTTTCCCTTTCAATTTCATTAAAGATTTTGAGGAGTAATGGCAGTAGATCTTCTCTAAGTTACTTATAGACTTCAGCAGTGAATCCATCAGAGCTTGGGCTTTTATTTGTTGGTAAGTTTTAAATTACATTTTCAATTTCATTGACTCATATTGGTTTATTTAGAATTTTTTATCTCCTTGATTCAACTTTGGTAATTCATATGTATCTAGGAATCTCTTCATGTTTTCTGTGTTTTCCATCTTATTAGAGTAATGCTTCTTGAAGTAGTTATTGATGATCTTCTGCATTTCCACAGGATTCTTTGTGATTTCACCCTTTTAATTCCTAACTGCATGAATTTGAGCCTTTTCTTTCCTGTTTTGATAAGGTTGGCTAAGTGCCTATCAATTTTACTTAATCTTTCAAAGAACAAACTCAATTCATTGAATCTTTGTATTATTTTCTTAGTCTCAATTGCACTAATTTCTTCTCTTAGCTTTATAATTTCCTCTCTCCTATGAGGTTTGGACTTCACTTGTTCTATTTTTTCTAGGTGTTTGAGGTTCCATATTAGGTTGTTTATTTGAACTCATTTTGTTTTCCTAATATGAGAATTCATTGATATAAATTTCCCTCTTAGGACTGCTTTCACTGCATCTCATAAATTTTGTTGTGTTGTATTGGCATTATCATTTAATTATAAATACTGTTTAATTTCCTCTTTAATTTCATCTGTGACCCATTGGTTGTTCAATACATTGTTATTTAAATTCCATGTTTTTATGAAGATTTTGTGATTTCTTTTGCAATTTATTTTGTCATTGCCTTATAGTCATATAATGTGCATGGGATAATTTCAATTCCTTTGCATTTACTTAAGCATGATCCAAGGACTAGTATGTAGTCTATTTAGGACAACGTCCCATGCACACCTGAGAAGGACATCTATGCTGATGTTGTGGGGTAGAACACTGTAGATCTCTACTAAGTCCATTTGTTCACAGGTTTGGTTCGGTTCTGATATTTCTTTGTTGATTTTTTGTCTAGTTTATCTGTCTATTTGTGACAATGGATCATTAAGGTCCCCATTACAATTGTGTTAGTGCTTATTTGATTTTTCATGTCCATTAATATTTGTTGTATTATAGGTGGTTGTCCCTGTATTTGGTGCATACATATCTATGATAGTTATCTCTTCTTCTTGAAGTTTTCCCATGACAAGTATATAGTGACTTCCTTTATCTCTTTTGATTAGTCTTGGCTTGAAGTTCGTACTGTCTGCTAATAGAATAGCTACCTTGCTTTTTTTCTGGGTTCTATAACATGGAGTACTGTTTCCCACCCTTTAACTTTTAGTCTATAAATTTCTTTGTGAATTAAGTGTGTTTCTTGTATGCAGGATATTGTTGGTTCTTGTTTTTTGATCCATTCAGCCAGGCTGTTTCTTTCAATTAGCAAATTGAGACCATTTACATTGGTGGTTATAACTGATATGTATTGACTTATCCTTGTCATATTATTTTCCTGCTATTGTTTCCCTGTCTTTCCACTCAGTCTAATTGCTTGTACTGCTTGGTGTTTTCTTTCTACTGGTGTTCTTGGAATTGTGGTCTTTGTATCTCTTTCTAGAATATCTTTTGGAACACTTTGTAGAGCCAGTGTGATGGTTGTGATTTTTTCAGTTGTTCTCTGTCAAGGAAGTTCCTATTTTTCCTTTTTTATCCCTGAGCGCAGAAGAGAGAGTGAAATTATTTTACTGAAAATATCTGATTTGTCTTTTAAAAGAGATTAAATTCAAATTATTTTTAAATGGTGTAGAATAAATACATTGAACACAAAAAGCATTATTTGGTTTAGTAAGTAATTATTGCATCTGCCAGTATGTGGGCTAGAAATTGGGAAGTGGCAGGAAGTATGAAGGCACATTTCCATTTTTAAGGGCATCAATTTTAATGTGAGAGACACATAAATACGAATATGTCCCTTTAATGTATGTTATATAACTTATTTAACATTTTAATACAATCATATGTAAGATGCCATGAGAATAATGTGAGAAATTATTAAAATTGTCTTTCAAGTAAATAGGAAAATATTTCAGGAAATTCACACTCTAATTTACTCCCTTCCAAATCAAAATACGCTTTTTCTTTGCTCTCTCTTGTTCTTCATATCACCAAATTTTTAATAGAGCCTTGAAGATATTGATGATCAATGTTATATTAATATGCAACCTCATCAAAGAAATTTGTCTTTCATAATTTAACATTAGGCAACATCAGAAGGAATCTTAGATTTTAAGATTTCATGAGGCTTTTGCCACTGTACCAAACCCTTTTCTCACTTTTTTAAGATATCCATGTGTGCTGTCTACAAAAAGATTGGAGAATTCACAGAATTGACCTCCAAGTCCCTCCTCCCACCCTCTCATTGGTACTGATCATTAAGTACATGTCATAATTTTTTAGAGGCAACTAGGACTTGCAATTCAAATCTGCTTTCTGTTAAAGGAGTGGTTCCCATTTTTATCAAGGTAGAGAGTAATTGGTATAAATTAAAGAGCTTTCTTTTCTATGTATCACTGTTCTCAAAACATGAATTTCTTTTGGTATATCTATTTCTTTTTTAATTTTTATTTATTTTTAGTTATTTATTTCTCTTTTAGACAAGGTCTTGCCGTGTAGTGCAGGCTTCCCTTGAACTCATTTATGCAATTTAAGCTGACCTTGAACTCACAGCAACCATCCTGCCTCAGCCTCTTGAGTGCTGAGGTTATAGGTGTGCACCACCAAGCCTGGCTGCTGATGTCTCTAGTTTTAAATTTGAGTCTTGTAGACAATGAAGTAATTCAAAGTCAATTGTGACAGCAAACCATCGTTCTCTTCCTTTGCCACATGTTTTACTAAACTTTAACAGTGGGTGTTTAAAGAATTAATGAATTTATGCCAAACTAAATAAACATTCTGAGTCATATCTTCCTTCTCCATCCTCTTTCCCACCCTCAATCCTCTCTCTAGTCCTACAGCCTTAGGACTCAAGTGAACTTCATCCTAATCAAACTCAACACTGTCTGAACTCACTCTTTGTATGGACTGCATTTCCAGAAACAAAAGGAAGCATTATTTTGATTTGCATAACTTAGTTAAATTGCATAAATTTATTATATATATGGAAACAAACATGTTTTATTCGTAAAGAAACTCTTGCATGCAAAGAAATGAGATGAATGAAAAGTAAATTGAGAAGGTTTAAGTACTAGTAGAATAATTAAATGAGAAAATAATGTCAAAAATAATTGATTTTGCTATGAATTCATTTCTGTTTGATCTTTCTAATGGGTACGTTAGGCAGGGAAATATACATTCTTAATTAAAAAATGACACAATTATCAATGACAGCCACTTGGTAAAATCAAAACATGCTTTAGCATCACACTCCAAAAGGAGATTAGAGACCATTTAGTTTCACTATTTTTTTTTCAAAGAGAACTTGCTTACTTTTCTCAGGGTCCCTTAGGAAAACAGCTAGAAAAAACCCTGAGTCTGTTGCTTCCTGATCTAATGTCTTTTCCATCACCCTCACTTGTTTCCCTGAAAAGTCTGATGGACATGCAATGGTATCTTACATATTGTGTATTGGTCCTTTCATTTTTCTCCATAGCTTTTGCAAATCAGGCAGCTGCGTCCAGTTGCCTCATAGGTTTCTTTACTCAAAGCCAAAGCCCTGGTTTAACAGTCTGACTTGTATTCTGTTCCTATCCCCAACTTGTTTATAATTATGTCATGTTCTTGAAGCATAAAATTTAAGTTCAACTGGAGATTATTACATTCTTTGAGGAATTCTTTCTAATTTTCCTACTTGTGGCTCACTTACTGATACGTGTCATCTATCAGCTGCGTGAAAGACAGAGGGCTGGTCACTGCATTCAGGAAGCCAGAAACCAGAGCTCTTCAAGGTTGCTACAATAGTCATTGCTGAGAGCCCATTATTGGTGACCTTACCTTGCTATTTATAGCTTCCTGGTAATATTGATGCAACTAACCTCCAAAACTCATTAATTCATTTTTCTAAGCTTGGGCCTCCATTAATGGGTGACTGAGAGCTCCAGGTAAATTATTTTTTTATTTGACTGCTTCATACTAGAAAGTATAAATGAAGCAGAAATGCATTATTATTGAGCAAAAAATTTATGACAGGAAAAAAATCAATTTTTGAGAGAGAGCTTGTCTCTTGCAAATCACGAAGATCCCACCAAAGAGATTGGAGGACCATGCCAAGAGTATCAAACTGAGAGCGTTGAGAGTACCATAATCAAATAAGAAACACATTCTAACATTTTTCATATTAGTTTTGCTTAATGTGCTTTGTCATAATAAAACTTCGGTTCTCAAACCTTAGTGTGTATTTGAATCATCCAGAATCTCCATTTTAAAACAAGCATTTTCAACTTGAAACTTTAATTAGAAATTCTGATTAAAGTACACATTGGGAGCTCTCACAGGTTTTTTAGCTAAAAATTGAACTTTGTGCTTGCTGTGCAAAAAGGTCCAGATCCGTTTAATTAATTTAAAAGATGCTAATGCAGTATCCCCCCGAAGTGTATAATTACTGGTAACAAGAAACACTTTTCTAATTCTACAGACTAGGTCTCTAAATGAAATGCTTAAATTAATAGGTCAATATGCTAAACCAAAATAAAATTAAATTAAATTCAGTTTCTAGATAAAATCATGAGGACATTATTTTAGACATCCTCAGTTTTATGTTTTCACTTTCTACCATTCTCTGAAGTACATTGGAAGGAGAACAGGAGGCAGCATCTCAGAGTCACTAAGTTTTGCTCCGCCTTGGGGTACAAATGAGACACTGTAGACCAACCAGTTGCCACAGAAATATGCTCAATTAAAATCAGTAAAGAGAATTAAAAATTATGAATGCATTAGCACCACTTCTCATCCCCAAAGGAAGGATGCTGGTAATATATGCTCTCAGCTTTTATTTTTAGTGGTGATTTGTCAAAATGCATGCTTCCTTCATATTTATGCCTCTCAATAGGCCTAAATGCATACCTTACAGATACGACAGTGTTCATCCATGAGTAACTCTGGATCTCTGAGATCTTACTGCTGTAAGATTTGCTGGCAGAGTCTTTTGATTAAACTTTCTTTTCCAAGGGAGGATGTGTGGGAATGAATTGCTTGATATTCTTGCAAGAGAATACTCCACACCTGGTTTGACAATATAATATTCATCCATTTGCATTTATCTTTACATGTTTAGAAAATGGGATTATAAAGCAATATGTAGCAGCATGCTATAATGAAGAAGAAAGTGTATTTAGAGTGAGCAATGTGTAGATCCATCATCAAAGGAAATAAACTACAATATTTGTAAGACAGAGCCCATCCTGAAGTGGACTCTTGCCTTTTTACTTTCAAACAGAACACAGCAGAATGCATCCTTTAAGGAACTCACTGAGCAAGGCAAAGACTAAAAGGCTTAATTCATGGACTGAAAATTAGTGATAGACAAAAATCAGAGTAGAAATCAGAGAAAAGGATACTAAAAATTGACTGCAGAGAACCAGTTATGTGTAGAGAGCCTGCCATTCCAAATAGCAGACCTAGAGAGAAACAGAGTTTCAAAGGCAGAAAATGTCACAGCTGATTCCCCTAGAGCCCTCTCTTTCCTAGCTGCAAACGCTTCCACTTCTAAAGCAATCTGACACTTTCGCTGAAACCAGGAGTTCGCCTGTGGCAGCAGAAGTTTCTCGCTAGCTGATCTTCTTTATCACTAGTTGTGTGATTAAAATGCCATTTTCTTGTTCTAACAAATCAGGAGGGACTTGTGACCTGTGTGGTTTGTGTTAATGCAACACACAGGTATGCCTACTCCACCTTTCCTGAAAACCATCCTGTCAAGAAACATCCAGCAGTCCGGTGACTTCTGGCATAGTAGCAGTTTAAAGTACACTCCTTCCAAAATGTTTTTTCTTGTACACCTTGCTAAGGAAACTGTTGCATTACTTTCATTTGTAGTAATTCAGGTTTTAGCATTCAGCGTTATAGTCCATAAGCCAATTACGTGTGGGTAAGTCATTTAAATTGCTTTGTTCATCTCTGCATTTTTGAAGACCACTGCAAGAGTGCTGTTATGTGAACATGTAGTCCCTTAATAAATACATCTTAAACTGAATCTAAGAGTAACGACCCATGACATACAAAGAAAAATCCACAGAGGTCATAGTAAACATTCAAGGTCATTCAAGATGTTCATAAATTTTTCAAGCTTCTCTCTAAAAATGACTGTCTACTGAATGTTTTTGCATCCATCCATGAATACTAAAATCATAACCTCACCTTATCATTCAAATTCAAATTTCTTGCTTCTGTACTTCTCTACTGCTTCTAAAAAATTCATATATTTAGCTGAAGGAAATAGTCTCCACAAGCATGAAATACCATGATAATCACACACAGAGAAAAATGTGCTCTAATTATAATCTTTTACTTCCTCAGAGGTAATACTGATATCTGTTGGATTATGCACAGCTTTGTGATTCAAGAATACTTCTGAAATGTGTACATCATATTATTAACTGGAAAGTGAAAAAAATGTAAAGAGAATGGAAACTCGTATTAGTGAGAAATGCCTTAAATATCTTATTTAATTTTCAAAATTCCCCAGTGAGTTTATTTTCACCTTGCCATCTCAAGGATCACCTTCATTTTCTGGCTCAGTCAACTTCATAACGGATGTAACACCTGAGTACCCATGTTCTTAATAGCCTAACATGTTCCTTCCCAGAAAGTAAACAAGTAGAAACAGGCAGACATCATGATAATACTGAATAGTACCATGAGCTATGGCATGAAGCCAACTAGAGAAGGGGAAACTAGCAAGAAGAGGAAAACATGAAGTGCATATTTCAGTGTTCGGCATTTGGTTAATGTGTTACATTTATTTTGGTTTTGATACTCAGGAGATGCTTAACTTCATTCCTTTCTCTTTTCCTAGCCATGTTGTAGAAGTTCAAGTTGGCTGACCTAAATTGACAAGACTAGAAACAATTTTGTATCATTGCCGTGTAGATGTAGAACATAATCAGTTGGGAAAAAAAATTAAATACATTAATTTAGCCTTAAGCCTGGGCTGTGGAAATTAATTTCTGAAAGTCATCAAGCTAAACCTTTTTAATGTTTTACACTGGGGTAAAATTAAAATTTTGAAATTTTTTCCCAAGAAAAATAAACCTGAAATTGTTATTTAAACTGTAGTCTTTGATCTTTTTATACTTGAATGAAAAATTGTAACAGGATTAGAGTATGGTTCTACAAAGAGAAAGGTGGTTTGTGTCCATTTCAACATACAGCGTGACTTGGTAGTTTTACTTATTATTCACGTTTTTCTGATTCTGTCATCCTATTGTTGCTTATGTGCTAAGCAAACTTAAAGATCAATCATGACTTTAAATTTCATTGCTGAAAGTTTCTTGTTAAATTTTATAAAGGATTCTAAAACAGTTGTGAAATGGAAAACAATAAAAGCTGAGCTAAATTCTTTTTATATTGAGCTAAGAGTTTCTATCTACTTTTATCATCAAAATGAGATTTCTACTGAAATGTTTTTAATGAGGTTGCTAAAGAAGTTCATGTTCATCTCAGTTCAGTGTTTTTGTTCACTTTAACTAAATTCACGGAGATCTGGGAGGCTTCTGTTTCCTTACAGAAGTGCTTTTTGTCTCGAATTTCAGCTCTGCTGGGGCTCAACAGGAGTCAGATACCTCCATCTGGTGGCTCAGGCATAAAATTTCCATGCTCAATTCTTCTCAAGATAATCTAAATTTGTATTAAGTTTTGAAGTTCCTAGTTTAAATGAATGGCTCAATTATATTGAAAATGAATTTCTCATGTGGAAATGTCATGTTTAAAATAATTAGCACCCTTCAAGAAGCTAAATGTTGCCTCATCTGTATTTACTCATAAAACACAGGTCCTTCTTATGGTCAGTGGAAATAGCATTTTACCCACAATGTCTCTGAAGAGAAAAAAGTTTCATGCTGCTTGATTTTTCAAAGCTATAATTTTTTGATGCATGTACAATTCTTTTCAAAATGCTATTTTATCAGCCTCTATTAAGTATTTAGTAAGGAACAAGATCAAAAGTCTTATTTAATCAACATATGCCATCTCTTTTACTTTTTCCTGAATTACCAAATTGAGTTTCTCTTTTTTTTATTTTAAAGAAAATAAAACCAAGGAAAATAAAACAGAATAAAACCAATAAAAATAAGCCAGTATAAGTGGTACAGGACTTCAAAACCTTACAAAATCAACAATAGTTACCATAACAACTTTTGTTGTCTTCAAAAAAGCTGCAGATACCTTCAGACACAATAAAAATTGAACAGAACAGAATAAAATAGAAACAATAAAAACAAAACAATGAATGCAGTGAAGGACTTCAAAATGAGCCAACGGTAAATCCAAAATGGCTACCATAACATGTCTTGCTATCTTTTAAATAGCTGCTATGCCATCAGATTTAACATAATCAGACAAAACAAAAGAGAATAAAACCCAACCCAACAAAACAATGAAAATGATATGGTTTCCAGGCTGGGATCGCTTTCTGGTGAGGCCTGGTTCTCTCCCTCCACAGTCCACAGATGGCGCTGAGTCACAGAAAGAGGCTTGGGTCTGGCTGTCCCCACTCCAGCAGCAGCCCACACATGGTGCTGGTTTTCAGGCAGGGATCACCTTACAGTCCAGATTGATTTTTCTACTATGGAATGTTTTTAAAAATTAGACTCTTTTGCCTATTGTTTTTCCTGAAGAATCAACCCTATAGTTTATTCAAAATACATAAAATTAGATTATGATAGACTTTTTCCTAATGTCTTTAGAATAGTTCTGAAAATTGTAAGTATAAAATTTTAGGGTTATTTGTTATTTAACTCAATTTATAATGAACATTTTTCAGTGACTAAACATCTTCTTTCCATATATTCTTTTCCACAAAATTGTTCTGTGCTAACCCACCTTTGCCCTCAAAGCAATTTTTTTGCTTCAAAATGGTAACTGGCACCCACATTTATTTTTTAAGAATGATAAACCAATTAATCTTATATTTGAACAAAATCATTTATTATTTTTATTAAATTTAAACATTTAACTAAAACAGGAGCGCTTCTAAATGAATATATGATATAAATTATTGTCAGAAGTTCATTGTCTTAAAAGGTTTCTGATTATATGTCACATATGATTCATTTCTTCCTTTCATTGTGTAGTATTCATAAAGATGTTTTATTTTTATTTCAAGTATCTGTATATAGATACATACATATATATGGATATATATTCAGAGATAGATAGATATAGATATATACATATATCTTGGTCTCATGTCAAGTGATCAACTAATTCTCCATTCCTTTATATTCTGTATTAGGACTACATTTCCATCATTATTAACTTATTCTTTTCATTCCTTTGTTCTTTTTTGGGGCTTTGGGGGTTTGGAGGATTCATATGAAGAAGCACTCTGTGACTGTTACATATTGTGAGATAGAACTTCCACTTTGGGGGAACAAAAATCAGTGTATTATTTTTCAGAATGGTCATACATCAATATAATCAAAAAAGAAATGCCCTTTTCCTTTTCAGAGGCGAGCTGCTGATAATTTGAGAAGACATCACCAATATCAAGTAAGTTATCCTGGTACTTTATCTCGAAATTTGCATTGAAATAAAACACAGTCCCTCTTCAGAACTGACTCATTAGAAAAATCCTATGTCTGACTTGAATATCAATACTGTTGTTCTAAAACACCTTAGGAAGTTATGAGGAACCTGGTGAAGCGCTATGTCGCAGCCATGATTAGAGATGCTAAAACTGAAGAAGGCCTGACAGAAGAGAATTTTAAGGTAACCATTTTTATCTTCATCACAATGAGAAGCAGAACCTGCAAAATAAAAAAATGAGACCCAGCACATTTAGAATCAGTGTTGGAAACTCAGCCATGTGTTCTAGCAGACATGTGTCCCTTCTGTTTTTTTTAAATTAAAGTCTTACTGGATTTTTTTTTTTAAGTAAGCAACGAAATTTCTTCTTAAGTTGTTTTGAGACATACTTAACCCAAAATGTCAAGGGGATTTAACTTGGAGACAGTGAAAATTCTTTTACCTCCTGCCATTCTGACTCACTCTTCCCAGCAGTGCTCTATTGAGTGAGATTTTGTATTTGATATTTCATCCTGAATTCTATATCTTAAACATTTAATAACAAACAAACCCGCAACAAAAGCTTTCTGGGTTCTTAGAACATTTTGGTAGCAGGGAACTTATTTTGTGAGTTAAACTGTAACATAAATTTCGTCTTTCTACTAGAGCTTCTTTGTTTTTTTTTAATTGGTTTTTTTTTTTTTTTTTTTTTTTTTTTTTTTTTTTTTTTTTTTTTTTTTTTTTTTTTTTTTTTTTTTTTTTTTTTTTTTTTTTTTTTTTTTTTTTTTTGCGGCACCAGGGATTGAACTCACAGCCTCGCGCCTGCCAGACAGGCATGTAAGCTGCTGGGCCAAACTCCCGGCCCTGGTTTTTTGAAGCAGGGTCGCACTATGTAGCTCAGGCCGGCCTGGCGCTCGCGTTGTAGCCCAGGCCGGCCTCGAACTCACAACGCTCCGCCTACCTCAGCTAAAGATAGTAACATCCAACAAAACATAGTAGAAAAAAAGTCAATCTAAACAAAGCAGTAAGACTGGTACAGAACTTCAAAGCAAGGTACTAGGAAAACAATAGCTACTATAGCATATCTTGTGATCTTCACAATAGTTGACCATTCCATCAGGTATAGTAAAATCAAACCAAAAACAAAACAGAATAAAACCAATAAAAACAGAATATGAAATAAAGCAAAAACAATTAATCAGAATAAAGCAAAACAATGAGAACAATATTTGACCTCAAAGACAAGACAGAAGGGAATCTTCCATATTTGCTACGTTGCATATTGTCATCTTTCCACGAGATTCTCAGACTGTTGGCCACAGGCCTGCAAAATCAACCAAACAATGCAAGCATTTAGTTGTTTTATGCACCTTAGTTGCTATCAACTTAGCCAGTTCTCCGAACCAGTCAGTTGCTTACGTGGTGGTGGGGGGCCGGGGGATCCTTGATTCTTAGCCTGTGCGTGGGAAGGCATACAGGAGGCACAGATGATCTCTTCCTGGAGTCCTCACTGGTTGTGTGCCACTCACCAGGAAGGCAGGCAGTTTCTTCATTTTAAAATTCTGTCCTAAAGAATAAATAGAACATAGGAAATATTACATGCTGTAAGTATACATAAATTAACTTTGTTATTCAACATGAGTGTTTAGAGATTTTGGAAGAATGTTTAAGGGTCAATAAGGTCTTACAAACAAGAATAAACACATTTTGAAACACATAGATTTGCTTTACAGAGAATGCCCTGAGTTTGGCAAAGGGAACAAAAATAAGCAGCCAGTTACTTAAAAAATAGATAAATTACAAAACCAAAATCACAGATTATTGATTAACCAATACTTAAAATATTTTTAGCAATCACAAAATTCCAATTACTTAGCTGCTTAAGTAGGGAGGGAAGAGACCACCAAGAAAGCCACCTTCAATTTAAAGCTGAAACTTGAGTCGGCCAAAGAGATAAGAGAAAGGGATGGATCTAGGGAAAGTTTAATGGGAAGCAATTTGTAAGGCTGAGAAGCTGACATAGGTGTTGGAGTTCAGTCCTCACAAAATTCCTAAGCAAAACAACTGATGATTATTGGAAGCACAGGTTCCAATTTATTTTATTTTGGATAAACCTACTCTCCTGACATAAAAGTCTGCATTATTAAAAAGTACTACTTTCTTGAGAAATCTTGATGTGATACCAGATGAATATTTTCCAGCAGTGTTTATAACTGAGTCCCAAGATAAACCATAGACTCAACCACTCAGTGTTGGAAAAGATAGCTCCTTGTGTTGCTTCTTACATCATCCTAAGAAAGCATTTTTGTGACTACAAAACTCCAAGAAGGACATTAATAAACACCAAAATGATACTGAGTTCCAGAGGAGGAACTGGAAATTCTAAGTAGAACCACAGTGGTGTAGAATCTTTGTTCTTAAAAAGGAGTGGAAATATTTCAGACTTATATCTGAAATTAGAAAGTGATGTTTCCCAAAGTTTACTTAAGTCTCAACCTAACTGATTGTTTTAAATTTCCTTTAGGAACTAAAGCAAGACATTTCTAGTTTCCGCTTTGAAGTTCTGGGGTTACTTAGAGGAAGCAAACTTTCTACTGCACAATCTGCAAATGCCACCAAGGAGTCTTTGAATTCAGCAGACTCAGATGAAAAGAGTGACAATGAAGGTAATAGCAAGGACAAGAAAAAGCATTTCAGCCTTTTTGATTTAACCACTCTGATCCATCCGAGGTCAGCAGCCATTGCCTCCGAGAGACATAACCTAAGCAATGGCTCCGCCTTGGTGGTGCAGGAGCTTCCAAGGGAGAAGCAGAGAAAAGTGAATTTTGTAGCCGATATCAAACACTTCGGGTTGTTTCATAGACGATCAAAACAAAACGCTGCTGAGCAAAACGCAAACCAAATCTTCTCTGTTTCAGAAGAAGTTGCTCGTCAACAGGCCGCAGGACCACTTGAGAGAAATATTCAGCGGGAGTCCCGAGGAATAGCTACACGGGGTGACCTGAGCATTCCCGGTCTCAGTGAACAGTGTGTGTTAGTAGACCATAAAGAAAGGAATACGGACACACTGGGTTTGCAGGTAGGCAAGAGAGTGTGTTCGTTCAAGTCAGAGAAGGTGGTGGTGGAGGACACTGTGCCTATTATACCAAAGGAGAAACACGAGAAGGATGAGGACTCCAGTATA
Source organism: Dasyprocta punctata (assembly GCA_004363535.1). Lineage (NCBI taxonomy): Eukaryota > Metazoa > Chordata > Mammalia > Rodentia > Dasyproctidae > Dasyprocta > Dasyprocta punctata. Next base: position 37,613 of record RJWM01007670.1, on the reverse strand, counting down.
GACTATGACTTAAACCTCACAGACACAGTCGCCCACGAAGATTACGTGACAACAAGATTGTGATACTTGAATGAGGGAGCGTTTGTCATCCGTATACATATTTTCCATGATGCTCTGGGTGGGGGAAAATGTTTAAAATTCAATTAGCAAATGCTCACTTACACTTTACAGCATTTATCAACTGTGGCATATTAACCTGTAATGTGTTTAAGGCAAAGGCAAACAAGAACCCTTCAGTTTTGTAGCCTGCTTTTGCTTCCACAATTTGTTTTACAACTGTTTTTGTTAATAAATAAAGGCACCTTGTATTCTTGTACTGTTCCAATAACCCACAGAGAGTTTTTAGCTATCTTTTTCAATTAAAATAAATGCAATTTATTTCATGTGGTAGTTGACTCATCTAATAAATATTTTTATACGCAAACAATAATGCAGCTAAAATACTAAAACTTTTCATACTTTAGTGAGATTGCTAGAGATGATTATTTGTTGAGGACTTTCTACCCAGTTCTACAATTTGACTTTGAAACACACTCTTACCAAATTATTTCTAAAGAACATCTAAATCACACAGTTAAAGCACGCAAGCAGACATTCTTATGGGGTCATAATAAGTCCTTTCTTAAAATGAAAACAAGGTGTACTTTGTACAGACACATTAGCCTAGGGCATCATTTCAGTAAGGAAAAGAAATGTTTGCCTTAATAAATTTTGATGATTCATGATCTTTAATGATATTTTGTCCTAATGAAACATGTCTCCAGTTTGAAAAAATAAATTAAGTACTTCAGCTTCAATTGTTACCAGAATAAATATGAGCTTTTGTGAATAATTGGGTTTTTAAAATGGAAAACATTTCTATTATAGAAAATAAAAATAATACATTAGAATACTTTAAAGCACTGAAGCAAAGTAACACTATTGCATACCTATAATATCCAGATGAATATAATTCATTTTAACATTCTAAACACAGGTAAAGTTGAACTCTAATATTTTTAGTCATATGATATTGTTGCCAACTCAAAAGAAGTACACAAATACCTTAGTTCCTACTTTTTCCCTCAGTAAATAGCACACACTTTTTAAAAATTAGAATCACTAGACAATCATTATTAATTGCATCTAAAGATATAAATATGGTATATATTCTTCCCTGGAGGGAAAATTTTAATTCTTTGTTTCTTCTATTGTTTGCAAGGTAACTTAGTTTTATTTACAGAACTACTAAAAGGGAAGTATTCACACTTTATGTAAAAGTAGTATTGACGGTTTCTTAAAATTGAAATTGTGTAACTTGTTATCATTCAAACCACCATCAAACATTTTCTCAGCATTAGCACTGTTCTAAAACCAACAGAAAAATACTGAGCTCATTTTACTTCAAAAATTACCTCTGTGTGCTAGAAAAATTACATAATTTTGCATTCACCAAACGTGTGCTCATATACATATATATATATATACAAAACTGATGAGGAAACTGAGACAAAAACTAATTGACTAAGGACACAAGAATACAAGAATGGAACTGTGTTTTGTTCTCAGGTTCCACCTTCCCACCTTTAAACACTGCCTCCCAGAAATAAACACACACACACACACACACACACTGGACAGATTTTTATTGTCAAATCTGAAGTGCTATATTTTAAGAGAGAAAGTTTGCTAAGCTCCATAAATGTGTGTCCCTTCTTATAAGACAAAAGATAATTTAACTTGATTCTTCAGACCCAATTAAATGACAGAAGTCAGAAGATATAAAAGAATTCAGTTAGGGATTGATATGAAATGTCACCTATTGACGTGAAATGGTAGATATTAGCTTTCAGAGAAGCTGGAGATACTAAGCTCATGTTCAATTTTAAGTCTGCTTTTGTCCTGGAGATTTTGGAATGGGGAGGATAAGTTTGAAGAAAGACAAGCTTACAGAATGTATGTATTGGTTCAAGTACACCTTTATCTCAAGAATATTAGAGTAAACACAGAGGCTACTGACATGCTCACTTTTTTCAGAGTTAAGCATTTAAAAGTAGGACAATTATACATTTATTCATAATGTTTCAGAATTTTTACTAATTTATTTTGTCTTTGTATTTGCATGTTTTTTTAAAGACCCTAAATGACTATTACACATATTTTACCACAATTTACCTTCAAATTTTCTCTGCCCACCAAACAATATCAATAGTAAAAGTAACAAAAACTGTTTTTTATAATAACTTATACCAGGGGCTGGGTGCTGACATTTTACAAGTGAACAGGGTGAAAATCGCGTATTTGTGGGTAGCACATATAACCCTGCATTTTAGTTTCCCAAAAATTATGATTCTCACAACCTTCAGTTGTTACTGATAGATGCTTTTATGAGTATGAACAAAATATTGGATTTGTTAACATCAGACATCCTAGAATTAAAAATTATTCTAAATATGCAGTAAAATTATACAAAGTTAATTCAGATAAAAAACTAAAGCTAGAATAACAACAGCAGGAATACAAGCTAAAGGACATATTTTGGGCCTTTAAATAAGTAAGATGAGATTTCTTTTCATTTCTATGCATATTTCTAGCCATAGAAATCTCTAACACAAAAGAGAGTTCTAAAGTCACCCTCCATTTGTATAACATTTCTCATACTTTATGTCTTCTTGGTCTTAAAATCTTTTTAAGTATTTTTATCTTTTGCCTGAAGTAGAGGAGTGTTTTGAAAATTGAGTTGAATTTAATACAGTTGAGGTTCAATTCACAGGTATGTTTTGGAAACTGTTATTCAGAAAGCATACAGCAAAAATGTACTTCACCATTTGAAATAAATGCTTTCCACAAAATTTCTGTATAAAATATTCTATATCAACTTCAGTAGAGAAACTATCCATGTAAAAAATAAAGAAATGGTTAATTATTTTGTAAATGATGAACTATTTTTCAAAGTTATTATCATCTGTGAATTGTATCTATTTCATAAGAATGAATATTTGTGTCTGAAAATTTCTTAAATTAGATATTTTATTTACTGGCTGGCAATTAAAGTAGTGCAAAAAGCATTCTCACTTTCTTGCCTTAACATTAATAGCAATTAGATGTATTTCAATGGTTAAGCACAATGATTCAAATCATAAAATTGCATGGGAAACTTGTGGAGAATAATGAAAACAATGATGCAAAGTAAAGGATAGTACAAGTATCATGCTATTCTCAAAGAAGCAAAGTAAATGTGAAGGAAACATAGGAAATAATGGTGTGACAAAGTATACTCCTGAGATGCAATAATTCTTCATAATAATTAACTGAATGACTGTTCCGGGCCATGTCTCTGGCTCAGTACTAAAATCTGCCCATTCCTAGCCACAAGCTTTGTTATTGCAGAAGAATCTTCTGCAGTGCCAACAGCTGCCTACTATGCTCAGGATTCTTAAAAACCAACGTAGGAAAAATCAGCCATATGTCTCTGTAACTATGTTTACAAGTATTCAAATTTCAAAAGGCCAAATGTTTGAATTTACTGTACCATTCTGAAAGTTCTATTTTTACTTTCTCAAATTCTCTAAATTTCAGACATCCCAGTAAAGAGAGAATATCAAAATGTAGTATCTCTGACAACCCCCTTCAATTCAACTTTGGAAACATTCTAATTATTTTACAATACATTTAATTGCATTGGATTTCTACAGTACTGTCACATGTATTACTTTATGTAAACATTTTTGTTTTAATAATTTTAAGTTTTCCATAAGTAACTGGGGAAACTAAGCCTTGGGAGATTATGTTAAGTGTCTAAATTCACCTATCTGCTCAGGATGAATTGGACTTTAGACAAACCAAACAAACAAATGAAACAACCCAGTTACACATCTAGATACTTACCTGAGACATCAAGTCATAAACGCTTTGGCTAACAAATTTTCATTTAGAAGCAATTCTATCCTTTTTGCCCTCTCCTTAAATACATACTTACAGTTGTTCAAACCATATGCAATTAAAATCCTCTACCAACATCATCTTACCTTTTATTATCCTTCAAAGTTATGTTAATGGACATATTTTAAAGCTGACTTGTGATAGTTTCCTAAGAATGTACAATTTATTTTTGCATGAAACATTGCTTTTGTGATAATTCTGTAAACACAAGAAGATGGTAAAATGCATTAAGTGACATTAAAGCTTACCAACTGAGAAAACAACGGAGCTGGACAGTGAGAATCTGAGTCAAGATAGACCACGAGACCAGCACTGGACAGAGAGCTACACCATCACTGGACTGACAGACTGAAGTCATCTCTGAAGTGGAATTCAGTAGTACAAAACCTTCAGTTTTTTCTATAGCTACCCTGTCTGTAAGGTATCTCGTGTCCGTATTTGACTACTAAAGGTTGCAATGGGGTAATCTGAATTAATATATGCTACAGGTGTAGCATATGCATGACTTTTAGAAACTTACTACAAAATTATATAAATTATCTAACTGGAAATTTATATCGAACACATGCAAAAATTATAATATTCTGGGTGAAGTGAGTTAAGCACTATTAAATAAATTAGCTCTATTTCTTTTCACTTTTTCAATGTTGCTACTAGAAAACTGAAATACTTCTTTGGGTTGCATTTGTAACTTACACTGTATTTCCATTGCACAGTGCTGCTCTGGATTAGTTGTGTTTTTTCACACAACTCATACGTTTGAATTACATAGGTAAAATTTGCGTATTTTAACTACCAAATTCTTATTCCATTCTTGAATAAGAATTTTATTACTGGAAATATTTTTCATTATGAAATTTAATTAATTCCAGTGGACTTATTCTTCAGATTCCTTTTATTTTAATTGTTTTGATTACTTTTTCAAGATTACCTCAGTTTACTAATAATGATCCAGTTTCATATCCTGGGAATATAAAGTGATATATCAACATGATTTTAGGAATCAATATGTTTAAGTGATTTGATTTACCCCCAGAAAATAACACCATGCTGATTCTGCATCATGGACACAAAACACTCTGTGGTCTGGGGGAAGGCACAAAGTTGGTATCTTTTCATAGCTGCTGTGGGATGACAGTAATTAGGGCAGTCGACTTGTTTATGCCTCAGTTGCTAGTATTTCAAATTTCTTGATGAAACATTCCAATACACCTCTAAAATATGGAGTTATGCTGAAATAACAAATAATTATGAAGTTAAAATGTAGAAAAATAAAATATTCATGTAAGTTATTTCTTCCATTTTGTTTTTAAAATTAAATTTAAAAACTTTCATGCCAATATCTTGTAATCTGCACAACTACTTTGAACACAACAATATGCAATATATTAATCAGTGTTAATCTCCTAGTATTTTGTTTTGAAAGTCTGTATGACTGTTTTTATTCACTGTTGTTGTTTTTAAAATTTAAAAAATAAACTTCTGGGATCCATAGGGAACTATAGGTTCATATGCAGGTGAAATGAACAATACAGAGGTATGTCATGTACCATTGACCTGTTTTGTCCCTTTTAAACATCTTTCAAAACTATGAGACAAGACCAAAGAACACTGACGAGCGTTCCATGGCTTTACTTGTAGTGGTAGAGATATGTGGGTATTTAGTTCTATACAGTTTTCATATGTAGTCCATGTATCTACAGCCACAGTCAAAACACAGAAAATTTCCATCACAAGTATTTCTCACATTGTCCTTTTGTAACTACATCAATCTCCTACTCCCTATCCCTTTCCCTCCCAGTGCAAACTCCTAATAACTACTAATCTGTTCTCCACTTTTATAGTTTTGTCAGTTCAAAAAAGTCTGTCAGTGTTATATAAGGAACATTCAATTTGTAGCTTTTGAAGATGAGTGTTTTTCACTCAGCAAAATTCTAGACAATCATCTAAGTGATTACGTATATCGATAGTATGTTCACTTTTATGTTGATCCTGATTCCATGATGTGGATATAATTCAGTTTGTTTAACTCTTCATCCACTTAACTGTATCTGGACTGTTTGAAGTTTGAGGCGATTGCAAATGAAGCTGTTGTAAACACTTGTGTGTGGGTTAGTATAAAAACATAATTTTTTTCTCTGCAGTTAATGCCCAGGACTATGACAGCTGAATATTATGTGGTTGACTAGTTAGGAAATTTTCTTTTGGGGAACATTTGCTCATTTGTATTTTGGAATGATTATTTGTGTAAGAAATAATCAGTATGTGTTTTGGCATTCTATACCATTGTATATACTCATCAACAACAAATGAGTATATGATTTAGTTTTTCTGCATTTTGCTAGTATTTGATGTCATTACCAATTTTTATTTTATGCTATCTGATAGATATACAAATATGATGGCATTTCACTGTCATTCTAATTTTATTTCTCTTAAGAAAAGTGATTTTATACATTATGTATGTGTATCTGCTGTCTTCATGCCATTTTGTTAAAATGTCTGTTCATGTTTTTGTACATATAATAATTAGATTTTACATGTTTGTTAATGATGACTTTTGAGAGATATTATATTCCAGATAATAGTTTTTGGATATATGGGTTACAAATGTTTCCTATCAGCTTTTAACGTGTCTATTTATTCTCTACACAAGACTTACACAAACCAAAAATTTAAAGTTTTGATTGAGCACTATTTTTCATTTTATATTTTATGGTAGAGTTTCTATGATCTTTCTCTAAAAGTTTTATGTGTTTATGTTTCTACTTATATCCTTTCCTCTTTCTTTTCTTCTAAATACTTTAAGTCGCATATAAACAGATTTAGAGAAGAAAAGTTATGTTGAAAAATATGATCACACAAACACAGAGAAAGAATAATAAGGATCTTGAAGGGAAAACATTCAGGTAGTAGTAAAACTGGGATGACAAGAAGAAATTTAATCACTTTTATAAAATAGAAACTGACCCATTTACAAAATTAAAGCCAGATCTTTCTGAAGTTTGAACAAAAATCCCAAGAGATTTTTCAATTTCATTTTGATTCTGCCTGAACCAGATTTAAAGTCATAAGGAAAAGAAAGAAAGAAAATAAAAACCTGCTCTCATGAGTTTAAAAGCCAAACATTAAAAAATAAATAAATAATTTTAAAACGTAGATATTATAGTTAGAATCATAAATATCTTCCAAATGATTGGCTGCCAGTCTGTGATGCTATGGGGAGGTGCAGAAAATTTTGGAGGAGGGGCCTAGTGGAAGGAAGTTACATCATGGAGGGGGTGTCCAAGAAGAGCCTATTGGAACATCAGTCTCTTGCTGTCTGGTTGTGCTTCCTGGCTGACAGGAGGTTAACAGCTGTGCTTCATGATACCCTACCTATCACGGAAATCTGCTTTGCCACAGACCCCAAAACCAGAAAGCCAAATGACCATGCACTGAAACTTCTGAAACCATGGTCCAAAATAAGTTTTTCCTCCTTTTAAGTTGACTATCTCAAGTATTTATCTCAGCAACCAAAAATAATGCAACAGCCATCTTGATGAAATTCAATTGCCATTTGAATGTATCTGGTATTACTGACAAATCTACAACTCTACAACCAGTATTTTTAAGAATAATCATGGAATTTGGAAGTGGTATGTTTCTACCATTGAAACCATATCATTTGTTCTAAAATGCTTTGTCAGTATACAATAGAACAAGAGAAAAGAATACATTAAATAATAAAGCAATATATAATTGGTACAAACAAACAAATTAGAATAATGAAATTATAATTATCTGAGAATATATGTGAACCATTAAAGAAAATTTAGTGTGTAATAACCATTATATGATAAATTGTGGCATAAAATTCCAATGTTAATCAAAATCATGTCTGAGTCAGTAGGAAGGAAAATTATCACTACCATTTATAAAAATAAGGACTGGAATTGTGACTAAGTCATTATGAGATATCATATACCAATATTTTGATTCTCTGATGGAAATAGTTGGAATTCTTGTCCTAAAAAATGTTTCCTGTATTTTACAAAGCACAACGTTGGTAATTGTTTCTTAACTTGAAAATGACACAGGTCTCTAAGATATTTTTCAGTTTGCATCTATTTCCAATTTGCCTTCAAACTACAAATTTAGCTCTGAGGTACACAGTGTAGATAGAAAGAAGAAGAGTACTTTCCAGAGGAACTCACAGAGTCTAGTTTGGTAAGTGTAGATTGTATGTGTATCAGAAATGATTAGAAGAATAGTATTGCTCTTCACAGATCTGACATTTAACAGGGTTTCTGGACTACAGTTATTTTTCCTCATCTTTCCTTCAAGCTATGTAAAAATTGACTATTTTATTAAATGAGGTATGCATATTTTCTTTGAGATGGAAGTGTAATAAATATAGAAAAGTCCCCATTTTTATCTCATGCCTAGAAAAAGTTAATTGATGATCCATTCATCAATTAGCACCTTCATATCTGTACTATGCCACCTAGTAAATTGCTTTTTGAAACAGTCTTTCATTCACAAAGATTGATTAAGCATACTTTTTTTGGACAGGCATTGGAATACACGTTCAGAGTTAAACAACTGAACTAAAAAGAACAATTCTCTGGAAATAGTAAGTATGATAAGATAGGTGTCCCTGGAGAAAAGCTAGCAGAGATGTCTAGCCTAGCATTGAGTACAAAATACAAGATTGTCTATGACACATTCTAAAGATGAATGACTGTTATTGAAGAGTTGATCTTTATCCTGGTATAACTGAGTGTCATTAAAGAATTTCATGTAGGAGTTTGTCATGACAAAATTCACTTGAAGAACAGATGGGCAGGGATGTAGAAATAATCCTCACATTTGCACTACAAAATTAAAGAAAAGTGAGTCCTTTCAATTCTTGCAAAAAGATTTTTAGGGAATTTTACCCATGGGTTTGAATAATTAAATTCCAACGTGCCTATTATAAATGAGAAATAAACTTTTCTACAAAAAAAGGTCAATTTAATTCTAACTACTGTACATTTTATGTTTAAAAACTGAATATATTTTGTATTTAATTATAAAGAATTTTTACATCCATTCTTAACCATCTTAAGAGTAATTACATGCTTTTATTGCATTATTGAGATACACCATAACATACCAATTCACTCAAATTGCATATTTATATGTTTACAGGTATGTATAATCATCACCAGGCAATTTTATGTTTTCATTGTCTTATAAAGGACCCCAAATCCTCTAGTCATCACCATCCTGTCTTTCCACTCTAACCTACCCCACCGCCAACCCCTGCCACGCCCACAACTAGATACTAATTTCTTTTCTGTTTATGGATTTGCTACTGTGAAATTTTACATGAATGAGAACGTTTATGTACTGTTTTGTGACTGGTTCTTTCACCAAGAATAATGATTTTAAATTGACCTATGTGATCGCTGCTATCAGTACTTTTTCAATTTATGGCCAAATAGCATTACCTTCTAATGGTAAACTCTGTTTATGCACTTGTCTGTTTCTGGGAATTTGGGTTGCCTACATATAATGTTACTACAAGTATCTGTGGATAAGGATATATATTGTCTCAGTTACTTTTTACTCGTTGCCAAGACAAAATACCTGACACCCAAAGTTAGGGAAGGAAAGGTTTATTCTTACAGTTTCTTGGGAGTTTTAGTCCATTAGTGGGCTCCAAGTCAGCATGGCCAGGCAGGGCTGCCTTTCATGGCAGCCGTGAGCAGCAAGGTGCGCTGGCAGGCGAGAGAGAGGCGGAAGAGGAAGCGAACAAGAGGAAGACCCGCCTTCCCTTACATTGTATGTCAGCTCCACCCCTGGGCAGGCACAGCACTCAAATTGCCAGACAACAAACCAGTAACAAACTAATAACTCAGCCCCATCAAAATTATATGAGGACTTGGAGGTACATAGCATATTACCTGATATATATATATATATATATGTATATATATATATATATATATATCTTGAATAAATACCTAAGAGTGAATTAATGGGCAATATTACTATGTTTAATCATTGAGAAAATGGCAAATTATTTTCCACAGTGGCTACATTATTTTACTTTCCCAGTATACAAGAATTTCAAGTTTTCCACATCCTCACCAGTGATTATTCTTTGAGCTTTTTATTGAACCATCTTAATGGGTATGAAGCAACATTGAGGGATGGACCTGTAAGAAAAGAACACGAACAAGTCTTGGTAATACAGATACAGATAATCTTGGGTAAATGATGTCCTGAAGTCACAGGATTCTTAAAAGCACAATTTTTAAATTATAATTTTCCTTATTTCCTTCTATGCATCTTTTTTCTCCTATCTCGCCTCACTCCCCTGAGCCCCCAAACTTTGAACACTTACTCTTAATTGACACAAAGGGGCTAAGGTCTGTCCTCTTAGGACTGCTTCAGGTGTGGTCAGAGTGTCACTAAGTCTGCCTAGCTAAGGTTCAGAAGTCTCACTGACTGATCTAAAGGAGACAAAGGTAGATGAGTTTTGTTTTCTTGATAAGCCATCATGTTTTGCTAATCTGGAAAAGAGGACAAGAACATTAGCTTCATTTTATAACCATGTTAAGCAAGGGTCAAAAACTAAAATTAGAATATTGGTTAATAGTAGCTTTAAAAGTGATAGAAGTTAAACAAAATTAGGCAACATTTGGCATAAGCTATTCATCTTTAATATTAACCTTTTATTTGTCCAAAGGTGTCAGCCCAAGTACCACAGGTGGAGCCTAAAAGCCTATAGAGTCCTCCCTTTTTCATCAATAAGAAATTAAATGACCTCATATTTTAATTATAACAGAAATCAAATAATACACTAAAAAGGATATCTATGTTTTGTGACCTTTGGTCCATTACAGTTTTTTACTGTAAGGCTCAGAACCTGAATCTGATCTGAAGACATTTTGTAGTGACCAGTTCCAGATATTATAATCTTCTAAAATCCAAGGAGATAACAAAAGGTTAGTTCATACCACAAAGTTAACAAATCGTAGTAGCTAGAATATTTATATTGTCATTTTGTCCCATTGGCACACCTAAATAAGAAGCCCAACCTTTATCTGAAGGATATTTGGAAGTACATCAGGATATATGAGCCCTCTTGCTTTTGTTTCCTAGATTTCTTTGGCTATTCTGGTCTTTTGCATTTCATATGAATTTTAGAATCAGCTTTTCAATATGTGCTGTAAAATTAGTTAGGATTTTAATAGGGATTTCACTGAAGCTATAGGTTAGTTGTGTGAATGAATATTGACATTCTAAGAGTATCTTCTCTTCTGATCCATGAATTGCAGGATGTTTTCCAGTTCATTTAGATTGTATCTAATTTATGCTTATTCATACTATGGTGAATGGAGCAGTAATTTTCTTTTAAAATTTTGATAGTAAAAAATTATTGATATATGAGTACTGTTAAAGAATTGATCCATTGCATAATTGCATAAATTAAAAATTGAGCAAAGTGAAATTTCTGTCACTAGTTCTCATAGACACTCTTACTAACAGTGATACAACCTATAAAGAGCTGGTCTCTTATCTTGACAAAGCCATTTAACTGCCGTCATTGCTTTGGTATATACAAATGCCAAGAACAAAATAAACTATATTTTAAGCATAGCATTCTGCATTCTTGCTTATATTTCTACTTAATAGTCTTGTCAGGCATGGTAGCATGTGGCTATAATCCCACCACTCTGGGGGCTGAAGCAGAGGGACCTTAAATTTTAACCCAGCCTGGGCAGTTTAGTGAGATTCTGTCTCAAAACAGGAAAATAGGCTGGAAATACAGCTCCATGCAAAGATTCTGAGTTTAATTTGCATAACCAGAGAAGAAAAAATAGTCTTACTTTACTTACTATATGTAGATTTTATATCTATTTTGTCAGTTTAAATGTCTGTTTGGTTACATGTATTAATAGCAAGTTTGAACTTATATCATCTCATTCTATAAGTGAATATAAACTTCCCATAGTAACTTTCAATGGAAGAATTTTCAAATGTACTGAGTTTTATTTACAAATATACTGTATTCTGTTGAGGTCATTATACATAAGTAATCATCATAAAATATATATAATTTCAATTTTTAATACTCAATGAGACATGAGAGTTTGGAAATGGATTAAAATACTTATTACTATTTTTAATATTTGCAATGTTACTAGTCTTAGTAATGGACTGTTTACTATTACAGAAAGTATGTCTGTGTGTAATTTGCAAAATTTACCAGCTTTTAGAAGCATGATATTCCATTAATTTTATTATCCAAAAAAGGAGGAAGAAGATGTCTTGCTATTTTGCTACCCTTTCCATGGTGCCAGTTATCAAGGGCCCCTGCAGTGTGGCCCCAGTCTCCTGCCAAGTGTTACAGCACACGGTGGAAAGAAGGAACAAGAGACAAAATAGTGGCACAGACAGGGATATGGGGTGACCAGTTGTTTGTGGGGAAGAAAAGGCCATGAGGCACCCAGACTCTGGATATTTATTCATTACATCTGAGTCGGAGACTATGGGTGAAAGGCAGGGAGTGTTTCTGAGAACAGTAATGGTGACTATGGTGGGCTAGTAAGAAGAAGCATTCTTGCAAGAACAAGGACAAGATAGGGGAGCAGTAAGAAACTGTAGCTTTCCCACATGCCTTATCGTCTTCAGCAGGCCTTACCTTGACCTGTGAGCACCACAGCAGTCATAGCCCTCCGGCTTCCCGCTGTGACCAGAAAAGAACATGGAGTTTCCATGTTCCAATCTGGCTCAATGGTTAGGACAAGGACAAGCTTGGAAGTCCCCGAGACTCAATTCATAATTTGTGGTCCCCAAAAGAGGATTAGTGCTTATTTCATGTCCTTAGACAAAAACCATAATCAGAATAACTAATTACATAAATTGAAAAGTGAAATAAAAAGGTAAAGATCAGGTTCATAGTATCTTTAAATGAATATTCCACTATGGCCAAGAAGAAAAAATAAAAACATAGTAAAAGCACGACTTTGTGTCTGCAGCTGTTAGCTGAAGAAGGACTGGGATTGGTTCTCTTGACAATGTCTCACACATTTGTTCTTTTATGTCCCTATTAATAGCAATTTAAAGAGAAAACAAATCATTTGAGGAAATCAGGATAATCATGATTACAAATATAGTGTGAATACACACATATGTATGTCATCAAGTTGAGAGAAAATTTGGTTGTAATCCTGTTTACTGTATGAAAATAGCTAAAGTAACCTCCAACCTAAATTTATTAGTCAGAATTTTTTGCTTTGGCTATTGGACTTCGAATCAAGAAGTTAATTTCCAATTTTATCCATAGTTTTTTTGTTTTGTTTTGTTTTTGATTTGTCTTTTTGAGACAGGGTCTCAATACGCAATTCAGGCTGGCCTTGGGCTCTCTTTGTAACACAGTCTGGTCTCGAACTTGCAATGATCCTCCTGACTCAGCCTGCTGAGTTTTGGGATTACAGCAGTGTACCACCATGCCTGGCTATCCACAGTTCTTTATTGGAGTCATTTGTAAAATGGGAAGTGACAACTTACTCTTCTGGACCAAGGAACTTGGATATCATTATGATTAAAAAGTAAGAAAAAAAATTTAAAACATTCTTCAAGTGTGAGGAACACTGTATACATGAGTTTTCTCTTTATATGAGGATAACACTGAGGAATCACAAAGAATTCAGGATTAAGAGGCATCTGCACTCCCTCTCATACACCTTGGATCAGGTGAAACTATGATCTCCTTGCAGGAGTAGAATGGTGTTCAGGGTCAGTGTGATGTAATGTATTAATATGACTGCAGATAGCAAATGTCAGAATAGTGGGACAACAACAGCTTGGGAAAATGACACCAGGAGAAGTGGAAGGAGAGAGGCCACTTTAAACACTGTTCATTCATATACTATTCTAGAAGATATTTAGCTAAGGGCCTTCAATCATTCTGCTTCTGTAATTAGAGATGACCCAGTTGTGAAGATAAATAAAAAACGAGAGCATGTTAGCCTTCTGACACCATGCCTAGAAACTGATTAACTCATTCTGGCAATGCCCCCACTATATTTTTATTTATGAAACAACTGTACTAGTTACACTGACTGATGAATTCTGGTACATATGATTTCCATAATCATAGAAATAAAAAGTAGGCCTCTTGATTGTGGAAAACAAGATTCTGAACTTAACTAACTCAAGTCCTTGGGGAGATTGAATCATACTATAGATACTGACAAAGCGGGATTTCAGAGCCTTCAGGCAGAGTCAGACCCTGGGATAAGGATCATTAGAGTAAGGCCTGCTTGGGAGACCACCTAGAAAACAACTACTGCTATTTCCCAAGGGACAGATGTATGCATCACTAAGTATATTTACTACCTAACATCCACAGACTTGTTATCATTGCCAAATCTTACTGTACATGTTACAATGCAGATGTATCTAAATCATTAAACACACACACAAAAAAAATAGATCATAAACACTATCTGTTTTGCCTTAGATCGGATTCTGAAATTTATAGAACTAAAACAAAAATATATATGTTAATAAAACTTGTGCATGATTTTAAAGACAAATTCAAGCACTTTGCTGAGAATGATAGAGAAGTTAAGTCAAGATAGAATCAAGTCTCTAGCCTGGGTGAATAAATAACACAAGGGAGAAACAGAGCACTTAAGCAGCCCTAGACAAAGAAATAGTGGGAAATTAGGAGATCGATGGAAGTGCGGAGTTGGGGGGAGCATTTTCAAGCATTTTCTTACACTGGGAATAGGTTCAAAATGTTAAATAATGTATGGAATTTCTTTGGGAATAAGAGTGAAGAACAGAGTAAGTTAATATAGTTTAGAGAAAGTTAACATTCATAGAGATTGACAGCGTAGACGAGCAATAATATAAAAGGCAAGTTGAAAACTGAAAAAATAATTGAACTTCTAACTTCTTACTCTCAAAGGATACATGATACAGAGAAAGAATAACTCTCACAAAACAGGACTGTATGGTGAAGTGTTTTCCTTAAGACAGAAGCAAAGTTTCAGGTATGGGAAGTTGGACATATTTTCAAAGTAGAGAATGATCTTTAAACTCATTTCTTTATCATAAAATGGAAGAAGAAATAGTTGTTCCAAAGTTCAAAATTAAAGTATTAGGGAAAGAAATAACAGAAGAGAAGAGATGACTAAGAAAATAATGTAAAGGGTAACTAACAAAACCAAAATATAAACAAATAAGTACTAATATTTATAAAAAATATAAACAAAAATATCCAACTAATTATATAACGAAAATATAAACTATAAGTGGTCTTGTCTGGTGTGTTGCAAGATTTCCTAAACTAATTGCTTTCCCAAGTTCCAGGTGCATTTGGGAAGGAAATGGAAGCATTATTCATATTACTGTATTTTCTGGGGAAATTCAGCCTTGTTCTTGATTAATTGTATTTCTGAGGGAGTCAGGATAAGGTGAATAGACATTTAGTGGGTTTAATTAGAGATGATAATTCTAACCATGAGTCTCATATAGCAGAGGACTCATTCTATCATTGGTTAAAAGTGATGCCTCAGATTAATAGTAACTTGAAAATTATTGCCGAAGATCAAGAAAGCAAAAAACAGTAACATTTGTTAAATTTAGTTCAAAAGGGTATAACAAGGTTAGACAAGTTAATTTCTAGTTCTCAGTTTTCAAGGTTATTTTCAACAATTAGTAGACTGTCTAAAATTTTCCCTAATCAGCAATTTCTTTACCTGATGCTTCTTTGTGCATTTTCTCACAAATGTTGAACTTTTATTTTCACCAGGAGATTTCTGCACCTATTTTAGCTCCTGTAACTGATAAAGGTTGTCAATAAATCAGTTTTGTCAATGAAAGAAAGAGACCTAGAAAATTTTAATTTTCCAAATGTTAATACTGTTTGTGAGATGAGACGGGTTTTTAACATATGAATCTCACTTTAAAGAGGAAGGAGGAGGAGGACAGAGGAAGCAGAAAGGGAGAAAAAGAAGGGGGTAAGGAGGAAGAAAAAGGAAAATGAATAAAGAGGAGCAGGAGAGCATGAAGGGCAGGAGAGAGGAAGAGGGTAGAAGGAAGAAAGAAGAAAAACCAACACTTCTTAGTTTAAACACTCACACCATTACGATTTTCACAGTATTATATGTGATAAACTCTATTTCCACTTCACTCAAAACTGATGACCATAGAACGTTTATGATTTTCGCAAGTAACCCACAGTTAACAGATTGTGGACCTGTGATTTGAACTTCAATATTTTTTATTTCCAGATTGTGAAGCTGGAATTTGAATCTGTTCTCTGAATGTACCACCAGTGTTTGACAGGCTGAAAGAAAAGAAAGACAGAATATTTTTAGTTTCATTTAGAACCCAAGATGATTTTTCCAAACACCGTATGTATTTCTAGTCATGGTACACTGAGGGACATAATGTACCCTCTTTTCTTTTTTCACAAGCCCCCATGTTTCAGTTCACTGGCGTTATATTGTTTGCATTAGTACGTTAATATTACACCAAAATAAAATTATGGGGAAAATATACATAATAAACTATTATCTCCAAAATGTATAAATATAATCATGTGTAATTGTTTCCTCTCACATTTGAGAACCTGTCAAAATCATTTTGAATACACAAACAAACAAGACTCTTCTTGTTGCTTTCTTCCTCTGCAGAATAGTTACAAGTAGAGTCACCGGGATACTAGAAGTCACCATGAAAGTAGCCCCAGGAGTGATCTACACAACAAAAAATTGAGTATACCACGACATTAAGTGTGTTTTTTCATTAAGGATAGATTTGAATTATTGCATTGTCACTTAATGATGTCAAAACAATTATAACGGGCAGTGCCTGCTCTACCTTTTCACATTTGTTCAGTCTTCTTCATGCTTTCAAGCTGTGTCCTGTTAATTCATATCACTATCGACGATTACTCCTACTGACTCTGATAAAGATTTCTGCCATTTGATTATTTGATCAGTGGTGCATATAATTACAGCAAGTAAAAAACTAAAAGCTGTAGAAAGCAAGATGACTTTTGTATGCAGTATAAAAAATGAGAGAGAGAAACAATTGCAACGTTGTCTAGGCAGATTCTATTGTCACGACATAATGTTTTACAAAGGTTAATTGCATAAATTTGAGCTAAGAACAAACTTAAATGTTACTTTTGGATTTTTCTAAGTATAATACCACATTTTTAAAGATTTCTGTTGTGAAATTTTTTGATGCACAGACTTTTGGCTGACTCTAAAAATATGATGAGGATTTTATTCTTGCCACATACTGGGAAGGGTGATTTCAACTATTAAACAGATTTGGTTACTGACTAGTAGGAAGATGAACAAAGGCAAAATCTTCTATTGTTCTCCACCTTCTTATCCACTCAGGTTATTAGTTCTCAGGAGAAATGATGGTTTTTCCTCACATCAGAATGCTTTTTCAATCTTACTCAATAGAAAAATAATGGCAATCGTCAACATTTTGCTGCTTCCAGCACAAGCTACTGCAATACCAATCTCTTTCCATCCAGTCTTTCATTTTCTGTTAAGAAGCAAGTGATATTTGTGAGGAACTTGTTCTAAATTGAGACAAGCAGTCTTGAGAAACTATGATGAAAACAAATCCCAAACCCTTTGCTCATAAGTATGGGGGTAGGGATGTTGTAACCTTCAATCAGGAAGAGAGGCTTCAAACTGATGGTGACTTTTGAAAATGTTTTTTTAAAACTCTATTTTAAAGAGAAAAAAATAAAAACAAAACAGAATTTCGAAACAGGCTAGTAGGACAGTAACAATAACTAATACATTGGGTATTGTTACCTTCATAGTAGTTATCCAGAGTACAAGATATAGGCATGAAATGTTATCACAAACATTTCTACATGTGAATTTTTACACAGACAGAGAGTAAACACAGACTAGTTCAAAATTCAAGAGAACGATCAAATGTAGGTCTTCCCAGTAGGAAAGAAATTGCCAATGGCAACAAACTCCAGTGATCACATAAGAATACCACGTTAGAACTGAAGCGTTTTCTATTCTTCGTGTTTATTGATATCATGAAATTCTCTACAGAAGATATAACATAAAAGCTACAAAATGTAATTCCAGCCCTATAACTCTTTTTTTATATATTGACTCTAATTCTTTCCAAATAATACATGCTGCTATTCCTGTCACACAAGTGAAGAAAATTAAGGGCCTGAAAGACAAAAAAGTTACCAATGTCACATAAACAGTAGAACTGGACCAAGATTCAAATTATTTGGTTCATGTAGCAGATGCTCTAGTACTACAGAACATCACATGTCCTATACATATATTAAAAACAAACTCTCCACCATTTTTCTTTTACATATGCATGATTTCTGTTTTTCAGCTCTGCTCTTTAAATTCCATGTTTCCCAGTGGAAATCTCAGATGTATATTTAGAGCACTTTTAGTGAACAGAATTTCAAAAACCTGTGAAGGAGGCCATAACCCTTCTTTCTCTGCAAGTTTATGGAAGTATCATTCTGGGCCATACTACTTATTCAAAAATCTCACTGAATAGATGTCAAATCAATACCAACCTTCTTTCTTCCCTCATTCAGTGTAAACAATATAGGTGAAACATCAAAAAGTCAATTCTCTGTTGTTTCCCAAGAGAGCCAATAGCTGGAGAGACACAGGAGGTCGAAGAGAAAAGATTTTTTCAGCAAATTGCCAGAATGTAGGAAGATGAATGGCTAGCAGTGAGTTCACTTTGCTTAGCATTGTAAAGAGAAAGATGATACAGCATCTTTTGGGGTATCTCAGTCTCAGTCAGATGAATGCTTTGAGAGTCCATTATTTATCTCAAGAAATGGCCAGCTTTGACAAACAGACTATGAGCATATTATCTCCATCCTGTGGTCATCAAGTCATCTAGAACAAGTAATCTAAGAGTGATTGTTTAGAGGTTTTCTGTATAAGAGTCTGTGCATCTGGTTTCCAGCACAGCCAGTACTTTTTCTAAACTTTTAATGACTGCCTCTGAATCTGAATATTTTTCAAGTCCTATCTATGTAACCAACTCTGAAGAATGGCCACAGTGAATAGCACCTAATGCTAATTAAATGGTATGCTTTAGAACTTCCAATTAAGATAACTCATACTCTACAAGACCTAGTACCATCTAGAATCTAGTGTGATCCTATAATAAAGTAATGCCTCACAACTATAATTAAATTGTGCATACAGATTACATCCTAGAATGATATGTGTGGTGTTTATACCAACCCAAATTCAGGATTATATTATAATAGTTTATACCATCCAATCCCATTGTACAATTTATTCTGGTTACTTTAAACATTTGTAACAACACCAAAAATTTAGCAAAATTTAAGACCTGTTTGACACAATTTTTTAAAAAAAAAAAAACAACTTATTTTTTAGTTTTTCTGAGACAAAGTCTCACTGTGTAGTGGAGGTTTGTTTTGAACTCACTATGTATCCCAGGCTGAACTAATCTCAAAGCAATTGTCCAACCTCACCCTCGCATCCAGCCTGTCCCTGGAATTACAGGTTTGTGCCACTGTGCCACCATATGTATATAAGAAGGGTTATGGGCTCCTTCACAGATTTTTGAAATTCCATTCACTGGAAGTGCTCTCAATTTACATCCTAGATTTCCACTGCGAAACAGAGAATGAAAAGAACAAGGCTGAAAAACAGAAATCACTTATTATGTAAAAGAAGTAGAGATAGAGATAGAGAGAGAGAGATGAGATAGAGATAGAGATACAATTAGAGATAGAGATAGAAAAAACAGAGAAACAGGGAGAGAAATGTATGTATACTTTAGGAAAAGAAAAATATTATGATGTTTTCTCAACAAGTAGAGTTGCCCTCCTATGGTAAATCCTAGAGGCTGTGCTATATTGCGGAAAACCCACTACACTGCCAGCCCCTACAGAAGAAATTGAAAATGCGTGTGCACCAATCTCAGTGGACACTTTGACCAAGGTTACTGAGCAGTAATTCACCGTACTAATAAATGTCTAGAAGCTGAAGGGCACCACTTTGAGAACCTCTTGCAATTGTGGAGGACAAAGGTAATTTATATTAATCTTATGATGTCTTGATAAATTTAATATTAAAATATTTATACAAGGTTTTCTTTTCTTGAAGTGTGTACACACAATTTTTGGTGATATATATATTTTTTGTTTGTTTGTTTGTTTGGTACCAGGGATCAAACTCACAACCTCACACTTGCCAGGCAGGCACTTACGCCACTGAGCTAAATCCCTGGCCCTATTTTTTGAGACAGGGTTTCACTATGCAGTTCAGGTTGGCCTTGAACTCACTTTGTAGCCCAGGCTAGTCTCAAACTCACAATGATCCTCCAGCCTCAGCCTCCTGAGTGCTGGGATTAAAGGCATGTGCCAGCACACCTGGATATTTGGTTTTGTATATAATTATATATATATATATATATATATATATATATATTTATTTATTTATTTGCAATGGTTCAGAACCCTACCTCACTCTAATGATTCTAAAGTCATTAGTCTATATATATATATATATATATATATATATATATATAAATTTATATATATATAAATTTAAGTGAGTTTCTAAAGGAGGAAGAGGAAAACCATGTGAAGTGAGTTTAAAAAGAGAAAATAGAACAAGAGAGGAGCCTTAGAATTTCCTATGGTGGCTTTTCATGATTTAAAGGATATTATTATCTCTAATATCCAAATTTCATGAAGGAAAAAAAAGAAGCATCAGGAAAAGAGTGAGGAGTAAGAAACAAGGAAATCCTGCTGAAAATAGGTTATGCTTTACCTGTTTTCCTTTTTGCTACAGAAGAGTAATCAGTGATGACCCTATAGTAGTCATACATGTATGTATATATTCACACATTTATAATCTCCACTCAAATACACATAGAAATACATTTGTATATATACACATATACACACACGCATATATATATATATATATATATATATATATTCTACATAATTTCTACTTACAATTCAATGTCTACAAGTAATGCGGTTTTATTTTTGATGGTTGAACATGAACAGATTTCAAACCTACCCCTCTTTTCTCACTTGTCCCACATCTAGAAATGCCAATAAGAAAGTTTACAAACATTCAAACAAAGCAAAAGCAGACCTGAAATGAGATTATTTGCAATGGTTCAGAACCCTACCTCACTCTTATGATTCTAAAGTCAGTCACACTTTTCCTAATCTCTCAAATTACTTTTGAGCCTGCTTGAGAGACTGCACTTCTCTCCTGCCAAAACTTTATATTGTAAGCTATAAATTCTATACCTTCGTGATATAGGAGATTTAATCACAAAATCAATGACTGTTTAAAAATTTATTGCAGTAGAAGACACCTTGGCATTAATCACCCTCACAACACTCCTCATTTCAAATGCAGTTATTCCATTGCTTCAGTCTTGCTGCTTTTTAAGAACAGATCCTAAGTGCTTTTAGTGCCACTGTGGTGGCTGCCTCCATGTCCTGAATCAATTCAAAATGTTTACCTTTCATGGTCATATTTTTACTTTGAGAAAGAGTCAGAGGTTCACATAGTATCATATCCAGTGAATAATATGGGTGAGGACACACCATAATGTTTTTATTTGGCAAAAATTGTCATAAACTTTTGGAATGAATTCAGAACATCATAGCAACCACAAAAAGACACTCATGAAAAAGGACTTACAGGATTGCTTCAGAAAGTGGCAAAAACCAGGAAATAAATGTGTTCAAAGTGAGAAGGAGCATTTTGACAAGGATTAATGGCCATATGTCTTTTACTGCAATAAATTGTTTTAATTTAAATATTCATCACATTTTTCCATCACACCTCATATATTTTGCACTGTAGGTTTTAAAGTTTAGACACATTTTCAGTACTAAAGTTTAGCCTGTCTTCCTGCAAGATAAATACAAATCAAAGGGAAAATCAAAGACATAGTAAGCACTCATTTTCCCTCCTCATAGCAACTCTAATCAAGCTGCCATCTAGTCTTTAGTAAAGGAAAGTTGCTAAGAAGCATGCGTTGATTACCTTAATCCTTCTACCTGATATTGTCATTAAACCTGAAAGTAACAGAAAAGTAATTTCAGACAGATGGGAGTGAGTCCTTGCTAGCTGCACAGAGGATCTGAGCTCTGTCCAGCCCAGTATCCCAGGGCAATCCATCAAGGGAACAAACAGCTAGCCTCACAGGACAAAGAGGTACCAAGTCCAGCCCAGCCCAGAGCCCCAGACTGCTCACCAGGGAGAAGCCAGCATAGCCTAAGGGTTTGTAGAATTTGAGGTCCACCCATCAGAACACAAGGCACCAGCTCCATAGTTTAGAGGTGGGGCCATGCAGCAGGTCCTGGAGGTTCCAAACTCCACCCAGCTAGGATCAAGTCCCCAGCACTATATGCCAGGGGCAATCTCTGGCTAGCCTCATGCTCCAGAGACTCTGAGATACTCACCACCAGATGCAAGGTCCCTGGTGGTGCCACAGGCAGAGTGTGCTCTGCCTAACTGCCTGGGTCCTGAAGGCTCTGAACTCCACCCAGCCAGGAACAATGCCCCACTGCCACACCCCTGGGTGCATCTCTGCTAGCCACCTCAGTTGTGGAAGTTCTGAACTCCACTCACTCAGCTTCTAGAACCCAGTGACATGCTCCAGGGGTGTGCCCCTGCTAGTTGCAGGGAGGACACAAACTGCCCAGCCCAGCATCCCAGAGCAAGCCAACAAAGTACATCAGGGGAACACACAGCCAGCCTCACAGGCCAGAGAGCACAAGGCTCCAGTGCCATAGTTTGGGGGTGCACCCTGGCTAGCCACTGGGATATTGGAGGATTGAAGCTCTACCCAGTGCAGCATTCCAGCGCAATCCATCAAGAGGCTGCCTGGCCAGTCACATAGGTCCCAGAAGTAAATGACAAAACGAAAGAGCGAGATGCAGACTCAGTCCTCCAGCCAACTGAGAACAAACCCAAGAGACACTGAAATGGAAGACACTGGAATCGCACAACTGAACTTTCTGAAATGATAGCAACTGAAGTAAAGAAACAACTTCATGAAGGTATAGAGCAAATTAGATCCGAAATAATCTCTCAGGTAAAAAATGAACTGACAAATATTATGAAAGAAATGCTGTGTG
Source organism: Dasyprocta punctata (assembly GCA_004363535.1). NCBI lineage: Eukaryota > Metazoa > Chordata > Mammalia > Rodentia > Dasyproctidae > Dasyprocta > Dasyprocta punctata. The sequence goes on along the minus strand of RJWM01007670.1, from coordinate 14,512 downwards.
TATGTAAAGAAGATCAAGATAAAAATAGAAGAACACAAGAAAATGATTGAAACTTTGAATGAACAATATAAGGCAGAATTAGAATACATTAAATAGATTCAAAGGGATATCCAGGAAATTAAAAATTGCATGGAAAGTTGACAAAACCACTTGAATGAAGCTGAAGATAGACTCTCAGAACTTGAAGACAGCATGGAAGCTTATGATCATGAAAGAAAAGATCTCTTAAAAGTAACAAGGAACCAGGAAACAACAATGCAACAGCTGCAAGGTGATGCAAAGAGAAACAATATAAAATTGATAGGTGTCAACAAAAAGGCAGGGGTCAATACTAATGACCTGTGAAGACTATTTGCAGAAAGAACAGCAGAAAATTTTCCAAACATGGGAAGAGAAACTGATACAAATATAAGTGAGGCATACAGAAGCCCAATTAACCAGAACCAAAATAGTTTTTCACCCCAACATATAATTATTAGGATATCAGAAATTCAGCACAAGAACAGAATACTAAAAGCTATCAGAGAAAAGAAACAGATCACCTAAAAAGGAAAACCTATCAGAATCATGGCAGACCTCTCAGCATAAACTTTCAAGTCAACAAGAGCTTGGAATGAAGTATTTCAAATCCTGAAAGTAAACAACTTTCAACCCAGATGGATGTATCCTGAAAAACTGTTCAAAAATTGATGGAGAAATAAGATACTGCCATGACAAAGAACAACTGAAGAAATTTATGGCCGCTGAACCAACACTACAAAGAGTGCTTAAAGACACTCTAGAAAGAGACAAATGCAACCACAATCCCAAGAGCAACAGCAAAAGGAAACCACTAAGCAGGACAAACAATTAGACAGAAAACATAGAAAACCAACAACAGAAAGATAACATGACAGGAATAAGTCAGTACATATCAGTTACATCAATCAATGTAAATGGTCTCAACTCACCAATAAAAAGAAACGGACTGGCAGAGTGGGTTAAGAAACAAAATCCAACAATATGTTGTGTACAAGAAACACATTTAACACAAAAGGTAATTCACAGACTGAAAATCAAAGGATAAAAAACAATACTCCATGAAACAGGAACCCAGAAAAAAGCAAGGGTAGCTATTTTGTTTGCAGACAATGTGAACTTCAAACTGAGAATGATCGAGAGAGATAAAGAAGGTCACTACGTAATTGTTAGGGGAAAACTTCAAGAGGAAGAGATTAAGATCATAAATATATATGCACCAAATACGGGAGCACCCAACTATGTAAGGCAAATTTTAATAGACATGAATAACCAAATAGACAATAATATAGTTATAATGGGGGACCTTAACACCCCATTGTCACAAAGAGACAGATCAACCAAACAGAAAACCAGCAAAGAAATAACAGATCTGAATCAAACTTGTGAACAAATGGACTTAGTAGATTTGTACCAAGTTTTCCACCCAACAACATCAGAATACACATTCTTCTCAGCTGCACATGGGTAATTCTCTAAAATAGATTATATACTAGCCTACAGAACATGCTTAAGTAAATGCAAAGGAATTGAAATAATTCCAAGCACATTATCTGACCATAGCACAATAAAATTGGAAATTAATGACAAAAAATCCCACAAGAACCCCATAAACACATGGAAATTAAATAACATTCTCCTAAACAATCAGTGGGTCACAGAAGAAATTAAAGAAGAAACTAAAAAATATCTACAATCAAATGAAAATGCAAATACAAATCACCAGAATCTGTGAGATACAATGAATGCAGTCCTCAGAGGGAAATTAATAGCACTAAACTCCCACATCAGAAAAATGGAAAGTCTACACATAAACAACCTAATGCTACACTTCAAAATTCTAGCAAAAGAAGAGAAAATGAAGCCCAAAGCTCAAAGGATGGAAGAAATTATAAAAATCAGAGCAGAAATTAATGCAGTTGAAACTTAGAAAACAATACAAAGAATTAATGAATCAAAGAGTTGGTTCTTTGAGAGAATAAATAAAACTGATAAACCCTTAGTCAATCTTATCAAAAACAGGAAAGAAAAAACTCAAATCCATGCAATAAGAAATGAAAAGGGTAAAAATCACTGCAGACCCTGTGGAAACACAGAAGATCATCAATACCTACTTCAAAAACCTTTACTCCCATAAGTTCATTAACTCAGAAGAAATGGGCAGATTCCTAGAAACCTATGAATTACCAAAGCTGAATCAAGATGTAACTCTGCTGAATAACCCAATTTCAGCTAATTAAATTGAAAATGTAATTAGAACCTTACCAACAAAGAAAAGCCCAGGTCCTGATGGATTCACTGCTGAATTCTACAAGAAATTTAGGGAGGACTTAATGCCAACACTCCTTACACTCTTCAATGAAATTGAAAGGGAAGTAAATCTCCCTAACTCATTCCTGGAAGCAAGTATTACCCTAATACCAAAACCAGAGAAAGATCGAGCCAAAAAAGAAAATTACAGGCCAATCACCCTAATGAACATAGATGTAAAAATTCTCAATAAAATACTGGCAAATAGAATGCAACAAGACATCAGGAAGATTATACACCATGATCAAGTGGAATTCATCCCAGAAATGCAGGAATGGTTCAACATATGCAAATTGATAAACATAATGCAGCATATCAACAGAGCCAAGGACAAGAATCATATGATCACCTCAACAGATGCAGAAAGAACTTGTGACAAAATCCAACACCCATTCATGATAAAAGCCCTTTGGAAAATTGGAATAGATGGTCTCTACCTCAACCTGATAAAAGCCATATATCATAAACCAACAGCCAACATCTTACTAAATGGAGAAAAACTGAAAACTTTCAACATAAAATCAGGAACAAGACAAGGATGTCCATCATCACCACTCATATTCAATATAGTGCTGGAAGCATTAGCCAGAGCTATTAGACAAGAGAGAGAAATAAAAGGAATAAGGATAGGAAAGGAAGAAGTAAAACTATCATTATTTGCAGATGATATGATGCTCTACATAGAAGACCCCAAAAAATCCACTGAAAGACTTCTAGGTGTAATACCCAAATTCAGTAATGTTGCTGGATACAAGGTCAACACTCAAAAGTCTATAACATTCTTGTATACAAACAACAAACTCACTGACAGAGAAATAAGGGAAACCACACCCTTCACTATAGCATCCAAAAAAAAAATGAAATACTTAGGAATCAATCTAACAAAGGAAGTGAAAGATCTATACAGTGAAAAACACATTACTCTGATAAAGGAAATCAAAGAGGATTTCAGAAAATGGAAACATAGGCCCTGTTCATGGATAGGAAGGGCAAACATTGTGAAAATGGCCATTCTCCCAAAATTGTTATACAGATTTAATGCAATCCCAATCAAAATACCACTTGCATACCTCACAAAGCTAGAGAAATCATCCCTAAAATTCATCTGGAACCAGAAGTGACCTAGAATAGCAAAGGCAATTCTGGCCAACAAAGATAAGGCAGGAAGCCTTACAATCCCTGACTTGAAATTATATTACAAAGCTACTGTGATAAAATCAGCATGGTACCGAAATAAAAACAGACCTGAAGATCAATGGAATAGATTAGAAGATACAGCCACAACTACAAACACACTCAGCCACCTCATCTTTGACAAAGGTGCCAAATGTGTACACTGGAAGAAAGATAGCATCTTTAATAAGTGGTGCTGGAAAAACTGGCTTTGCATTTGCCATAAACTAAAACTAGATCCATGTCTATAACCATGCACTTAAACTAAAGTCAAAAAGAATCAAAGACCTGAATAGTAAGACAGAGACACTAAATCTGCTGGAAGACAAAGTAGGTAAAAATCTTGACAACATAGGAGTAGGCAGAGAGTACATGAACAAAAATCAAACTGCACGGGAAATACTTCCTGGAATCAACAACTGGGATCTCATATTATTAAAATGTTTTTGCATGTCAAAGGAAATCTCCAAAAGAGTGAAAAGAAAACCCAAGAATTGGGAAAATATCTTAGCCAACTGTCCCTCAGACAAAGCAGTTCTACCTAGAACATATAAAGAATTAAAAGAAATCAGGACCTTAAAATTTAAGGACCCAATCAAAAAATGGGCATCTGAGATGAATACACACTTCTCAGAGGAAGAAATACAAATGACAAATAAATATGTGAAAAACGTTCAACATCAAATGTCATTCCAGAAATGTAAATTAAAACAACAGTGAGATTCCATCTCATTCCAGAAAGAATGGCCAAGATCAAGAAATCAACAAATGGCACATGCTGTAGGGGTTGTGGGGAAAAAGGAACTCTTCTCTACTGTTAGTGGCAGTGTAGGCTGGTGCCACCACTGTGGAAATCAGTGTGGAGATTCCTCAAGAAGCTAGGATTAGAGATTCCATTCAACCCAGCTACCCCATTTCTGGGCATTTTCCCAGAAGATTTGAAAACATCATACCACAGTGATATATGTGCACCCATGTTTATAGTAATCCAATTCTTAATAGCCAAATCTTGGAAACAACTCAAGTGCCCATCAATCAAGGAATGGATAAAAAAGATGTGGTACTTTTGCACATTGGAGTACTACTCAGTTATCAAGAAAGGTTGCATAGACACTTTTATAGGTAAATGGACACAACTTTCATAAGTGAAATAAATCAAACTCATATGTGTAAATATGTATTGTCTCCCTAGTATAAGAAACTGAAAAAGTATATACAATCCAAAATCTACAATAAATACTGTGTAAGGGTAAGAAACAGCTCAAAGAGGAAAAGTAATTGGGGTAGGGGAAAGAAGGAAAGAAGGAAGGGAAAAGGAAAAAGATATGAATTTGTATGTATATATACATAAGATAGCTAAAATGACTATACTACTAAATGTATTAGTTATTGGAAAAGAACAGTTGATACCCACATGATTAGATCAATTTTACATGTCTGTATCTATTAATCTAAACAACCCTTTTAAAGGTAACAATATGCAATATTACAATCATTGTCAAATTCTTATCATCTTGTTTTGTAAACCTATAGTATTATTGTATTGAATTTGTTGTTGTTTGTTAGTCTCTTTTGCTTTTTGTTTTTCTTTTCTGTGTCTTTTTTCTCTTAAATAAAAAAATTATAAAAAAAGAAAAGCAATTTCATATTTTATCTATACTTCATTTTGAATAAAATATAAATAGCACTTAAGCAAAATAAGTCTTTTCTAAGGCACAGAGGACATATTACTATGGTAACTTGATCCCAAACAGAAATAACAACATTGATCTTGACACACTCACAGGATTAGTTTTCTCTTGATAAGCCACAGTGGCATACAGATAAGACCTGTAAAGACCTTCAGCAGAAAAAACATACTATAGTTTAATGCAAGCTCATGATGAGGTTATGTAAGACTTTATTGCTAAAGTTACATACATTATCATCAGAAACTCCTATTCAAACTGTGCATTTTACATGTTGAAAAGGGATACAAAGCTGATTTATTTTTTTCAGGGCACACACCATCAGAATAGAAACTGTCAAGTGTCCTTTTTTTTTTTTTTTGAGTCAATAGCAAATGCCAATTTCTCTTGGTATCTAAACACAAAATCTCAAAAAAGAAACAACAGAAACCAAAATAATATCTTGTACCTTATGAAGAAAAGTTTTTTTAAAAAATAAAGATCTTAAAAACTGAGTTTGTACTTTCTTACAAATGAATACAAAAAGTTATTATGTACCATCCTGATACACTCGAATATCCTGAAATGTGAATGCTTCATTTTGTTTTTAATTTTTATATACTTCTTTTGAAGATTCTTGTCACCAATGGCCTAATCATACAATCTTTTCAGTGAAATCATTCAGTAAGCACTCTCTTATTTTCAACTCAATCTCCTCTTTCTCCTCTATAACTGGCTTCCTCTTGGTATTCTCCCATAGTAGATTACTTGAATAGTTTGAGCAGGTACCTCTTCATAGCTTCAGCCCTATCAGAATTGTCTTTATCCACTAACTCAAACCTTCCTTGAACCACCTTACATTTTAAAACATACTTTTTAATACAACCCACTCATCTTCAACAAAGAAAACTTTGGATGGTTTTCCTGTTGTTTGGGGCACTTTTGCATGATACCTGCTTTAGGTTAATCGTTGCGTCTATCAAGGCTGAAAAATAAACATAGTCTAGTGACTATCAAAATCTGACTGGACATAAGCACAGAGTTGGCTATTTTGTGAATGATGTTCATGTCTGTCAACCTTAACAAGACTTAAAATATATTACATTTGGAAATTTACTTAAAACTTCTCTTCTACTTCAAAAATAACTCTTAAAACATCCCTGAGGATTTGAAAGGACAGATATTATTAGCTGGTTAGTCAGCTAAGGAAAGTGAGGCAAAAGGATGCAAAGATATTTTCCCCATGATGTCACTGCTGGTAAATGGTAGCATGCAGGGTCAGCACAGACCATCTATCTTCCAATGAAGCATGCTCTTTAAATATAAAACACTGTCTCTTTCAAGTCTTTTGCTTTAATTTGCATCTTAAATTATTTTGCTTTTATTAATCTTTAAACTAATCTTCAAATTTTAACGGTAATGTATAAGTTTCTGTGAAAGAATGAGGTACTAAACAAAGGTACATAGAAGAATGAAAGAAGAGTCATAGTGAGAAAATAATCTTTGCCAATCGTGTACCAATTTCACAAACTTGTGTTTTCTCTAATCTTTTCAAACAGAATATAATCTCTAATAGAAAGATCATAAATTTATTGTAGCCTTTAAAATATGTGAGGACTCAGCATCATAAAATGAAAAAGAAGAAACAAATCAAAGTGTCTCCACTACTTTTCAGGGTTGAGATGTAGCTGCATATAAAAACTTTGGGTCTAATCCCCAATAATGAAAAAATACACAGGAGAAGGAGGAGGAGAAGGAGGAAGAGGAAGAGGAGCAGGAAGAAAAAGAAAAGAAGAAAGAAAAAGGACTTTCAAAATAACTTCTATGACAAGTCTACGATAAATTGCATAATATTCGAGTGAGGCAAAAAGGACAGGAAACTGAAGCAACTTGAGTGTTGCCGAGAAAGTTCTTGATTGAAAGAGTACAGACAATTATGAAAAAGTAGGAAGTTATAAAGAAGACAGAAACCCACAGTGGACTGAGGATGGTGAAGAAATTGAACCTTTCTCATTTATTGCCACAAAAAGAACAAAATCAGGAAAGAACAAGATGTTCTTGGTAGCCGATGGCTGACATAGATAAAGCTCTGCTTGGCAGCTTTGTTTCCAATTACCGTTTCCTCAAGATTTTATCCTCAGTTAAGTAAGGAAACAAAATTATGTTTTGTTATAGAAAAAATGAAAATGTAAGTGAGATGCCAAGAAATAAGAGACCACCTAATTACTTTAAGTAAGCTTAAATCCATGGGACAGAATAATTTCTATCCCATGCTACTAAAAGTGGATCCAGATGAGGCCACTGAGTGAATTGTACTGATCTGTAACAAACTATGGTGAGTGAGAGACAAGCAAATGAAAATTGGGTGCTAAAGAGAATGTGAATTCTAGTGGCCAATCTAGAACTCATTGTTAAATTTAACAGATTTGGAGCATGAAGAGGAGGCAGTAACTATCCAGATTTATGATTACACAAAATTATCTGTCACAACATTTAAATCGGTTCCTGAGTAGACAATCATAACTGCCTCTGGGTGTGCTGATCAGAGCAGACGTCACAAATCCTCTCTCAAGAAATAATTTTTAAAATAATCCCACGAATTGCAACAATATGGAAGACTTAGACAGTATCCACCAACTTAACTTCATTGACATTTACAAATATTCGATTCCACATATGTAGAATATACATTCTTTATCTCAGGTAGATATTAAATAAGGCCATAAAATCACACTATGAAAGAATTGAAATCATATAAAGTATATTTTATGACCAATATAGAATTAGATACAAAACACAACAAGAAGATACTGTATTGGTCACCTTCTTGTTGCTGGGACAGAATACCTGATAATTGCAATTTAAAAGAGGAAAAGTTTATGTTGGCTTCTGGTTCCAGAGGTTTCAGCCCGAGGTCACCTGTCTGCAAAGGCATGGCAGAGGAAAGCTGCTCAACTCCTAAAGCTAGAGACCGAGCACCAGAAGGGTCAGAAAGGAAAGGGCCAGGGACGATACAAAACGCAGTTTCACACCCTTATGACCCACCCAGGCACACCCAGAAACATCTCTCAGGCATCTCTCCAGCCAATCAAGTTGACAATCAAAATTAACCATCACAGATACCTGGAAAATATACAACGTTGCACAGTGTTAGGATAAATATATGACATTGATTTTATTTCTATATACTTGCAATAGAAAACTGAGAAATTTGATTTAAAATCTATTATTTATGAAGGCATTAGGCAGTATAAAATACTTCCTGAAGAAACATCTGAAAATATCCATTAGTTTAAAAGTTGCAAAATTTAGTTACAACCACTAGAGGTCAGACATTTAAATCTGCAATATGAACCTCAAATCCTTAAATTCATTCAGTTTTCAATTTTGTATCTTGATTTCAAAATAGTCTCTTAATTTTCTTCCATTATTAAAAGTTTCTTGCATTCAAGGAGCCTGCATCAATCGTTAGGTTCTTTGTATTGGAATTAACCTAAATTGTAATATTCTGGAGTGAAATGTAATCCAGGAACACAGAGATAGGACAACATCAGTGGATTAGCTCATGATTTTCTAAAAATAATGTAAAATATAAGTAACGATTAGATGTATACCACTTGGCAGATTTCAAAGTGCTTCTACATTCTGCCTGGCTATTAACCTTGTAAGAACAGGATTTAAAAAACAAACAAACAAAAAAAAAAAACTGTGGACAAGTCTGTCACATGACAAACACATCTGCTGCTAAATGTAGCTGAAAAATTGACACATTCTGCTTTAGAATAGCAAAACATTCCGAGTAATAATTTCTCATGTTGAAAAGTTATTTACAAACTTCATGACTTTACACTGCTTAGTTATTAAAGTAAGTTTCTTATTTTACCAGCACTATACATTACCACCTAAAATAGTGATTTTCTAAACATATTTTACTTTGTATATGAATTCCAAGGAACACAAATGCAAATTTATGCCATGAGAATAAATACGCTATTGTTATTATTTTAACCAACCTCTTCATACTTAGTTTATTTTACTTAAAGTGAAAATGATCTATTAAATGCAAAAAAAAATAAAGTCTTTTCTCATTTAAAAGTCATAGTAACTACTATAGACCATTTTCTTTCAGTAATAATCAAAAATCAGTTTCTGTGTTCACTTTAATAGTTTTCTGTCTGTCTCCCACATTCAACTTTTTCTACTGAAATCTTCTTTCTCCTCCTCTTCTTGCTCCTCCTTTCTTCTTTGCTTGTAATATTCTAGGGAGCCATCACATCCAATCGCCTGGACAATTCATATATATATATATATATATATATATATATATATATGTATGTATGTATGTGTGTGTGTGTATACGTATATATATATGTATATATACATACATATATAGGGATATATATGTATAACATAAAGTCCTAACCATCTCATTCATTTTTATCCACAAATATGCTTTTTCTCGGGGATAACTCTTGCTAATAATTGTTAGCAAGATTTTTCCATCCATCTCCCATAGTAATAATACCCCAAGACTGGTTTGCATATAAGACAACTACAGTGAATATAAAACCATACTCAATGGATACTTTTTAGAGAAAATATGACATTTTGCAAGTAAGTTCAAGTGAGGAAAACAGAAACCCTCACAATGTATGGGAAGAGCAAAAAAGAAGGAATCCCACCAGGCATGGGTGCATCCCTGCAATCCCAGCACTTGGGAGGCTGAGGCAGGAGGATCACAATGAGTTTGAGGACATCTTAGGTTACATAATGAGTTCAAGGCCAGCCTGAACTGCTTAATGAGACCCCATCTCAAAAACAAAATTAAAATTAAATTGTAAAAGAAAGAAAGAAGAAAGAAAGAAAGAATCGCAAATTGTAACACCCAGTGTCTAAACTCTAAATTCATTTCCAGTGATTAATACATGGAGAAATAGAACATGTTATCAGGATACATTGAATTTATTTAACAATAACAATTATATGGTGGTCAAAAAACAAGAAACAACTAAATATTTGGTGGCATTTTTTCTATAAAAAAGCATAAAAGCTTCCCAGGTGTAGAGAGAAAGTATTCAGACCATGTATCACATCACTGCAAACAGATGGAGAAGGTGAGGACGGTGCTGTACATGAGCAGGTCGGGGGAAGGAAAGGACCAACAAGGATGTAGATGGCTAAACATGGAACCTAGGCATGTTCTTATTTCAGAAGGAAGGGTCCAAGAAGAAGTGTAAGTGGAGATTATAAATTCTGAAATTATCATAATTGTAACCATACTTTCAGCAGGCCACATGTGCAAACGGGATGTTGAAACTCTAGTGCTACAAGAGATGAATAGAGTTATTTTAATCATAACAGTTATCTTTCTTTTTATTTTCCAGTGTGATCTGAAGGAATATTGGAAGTTATGTAGAGGACACAGATGATGGCTAGGGTCTTAACTGTTCCTGAAACAAAGTCACCTAGAACCAAATGAGAGAGATGCTGGAAGGTGTAACGTTAATAGTATTAACAGTGCCAGAGGTGGGAAGTAAACACTATATATATGTGAAAAAAACAAATGCATGAAATCAGACTGTGGAAGTGATCTTTTGAATGTGCTTTTGAAGTAAAAAAAAATATTTAATACTGTCTTTATCCACATGTCACTATTCTTGTCAGAAAACATCTCAGACAAAAATGAAGTGATTCATTTTCAGCTACATACCTGCAGAAAAAACTAGATTTTTCAACTTTTGTCTAGATTTGACATCAGTTGTTTGGCCAGTTTGCACCACCAGATTTGATATATTGCATGCAGGAACTTATTATTAATATTCAGTTGTTCAGCACTTTGAGATGTGTGAAACATATGAGCTTTTCAATACGAATTCCAAACTGATTACTTTTTTAATCAAAATGTAATGGATCTGAGCTTCTAAAAACACTGTGTGCCATAATTTCTCCACTAGATGTCTCCAGAGAAATACAAGTAAATGCTGTTAATAGAAAATATTGTTAATACCCATGTAGTTTCAAAATGGGAAAAACATTCAGCTCAGTTAAGGTTGAATAGCTACATTGACTACTTAACACAAAGGTGAATCTGTCACATACCAGGTTTATGAAGAGAGTTCAACTTGATACAAGGATGGTTGCACACTGCCAACACTCTACCTAAAAGAAGGTTCTGCTCTGCTTCTATGGGAGTTAACATTAAAGGAACATCACTTCATGTTTGGGGTGTAATTAATCATCTCTTTTTCTGAATGTGATTTCACTCTTACATATGTTAGACCACAGCATGTTTGGAAGACTTTATTTAGTGGAAATCCATCAGAAATACTTTATTGGGAAGATGGCTCAGATTTTCCCACCTCTTGTTGACTTAATGTGTCAATGCAAATATTCAAGCATATCTTTTGCCTTTTTGATCACTCTAAATTGCCCATTGATGTTTAATTTTATTTGTTTCCACATTTTAAAGACGAGGAAAAGAAACCACAAAATTTAATTTTTGCTTACTTCGAGTTCCTTTAACAATTCATTTAGTTCAGAATAACCTAGAAACTTTCAGAAAACTTTTTTCTTCAGTCAAAGATAATAAATATCACTGGATGTTTTCCAGAAGTTTAACTGATGGGGCTGCTAAGCCTGGTGCTAGTGAGGGCCCAAGCCCTCGTGGCTGAAATGTTTGGATCCCAAGCAGAGCTTCCCCCACAAGGCACAGCATTAACCTCAAGGCCTTTTCATGTTTTACAGGTAAGTTCTGTTATGTGCAATTTATACTTTTAAAATTCCGTTAGAAAGCAAAGTGATACTCAGGCAATGTTTTCAAAATCCCAAAGGCTATCTATTAAAAAAGAGAGGGGGGGTTAAAAAAATACGGTACAAGAAACCACTCTGGATCATTCAAAAGCAAGAAAACACCAGTTTCTAAACATCTGCTCTTGGTTTGACTATCCAGGTTTGTCCATTCCATAGTCCATGTCCAATCTTAAACAGTGCAAGGCAAATTTCGATTAGGTACATGCTGGTGGCAGGCATGACAGTACAACGACTTGATAGTTTCCAGGGGGTACAAGACATATTACAAAAATCCATTTTAAAAAGTGGAAAACTGCCAGTAAATTAACATCCTGATAGCAACAGACAAATACTCTTGTCTTTCAGACACATTAGTATTCATCAGTTACATAATAAACCATTTATTTTTTCATTAATGAGTTACATTTCTAAATCAGACTTTTCAACCCTGTAAAGTCAGCCATATTTCAGTCTTCCACCCAAATGCTAAAAAAAAGTGTGTGGCCAACACTGGGATAGAATTCTTTCATAGGCCAGAAGAGCAGGAAACAAAGGGTCCTTTGTGGAGAGAGAAAAAGACAGACTGACTGACAAGACACAGAAAGAGACAGAGACTTTTGATGAGTATTCTGGAAGGGAAGAATTGTGTCCTTCCCTAAACTTTCCAACATATGTTTTCTATCTTTTCTTTGTTTTCTGAAACTATTCCTTCCCTTCACCCTGTCACAAACTGCCACCATATATCAGTGTGCAAGCATATGAGCCTGTGCTCCTCCCATTACAGGCATATAATATCACATTCAGGACTGATTTTAGCTTTTGAAGTTACAGCACTATAATGTTTTCACACTTTCAATATCATTTTTCTTCCCCTGGATTGTTCTTCAACCTCTAAATTTGCAACTAATTTATATGCACAGTCTGGCTCTCATTTTTAAGACCCTCTTTAACTAATCCTAACTATAAAATTTGCTGAGGGCTGGCATTTGTTGACCTCCAGGGGATTTTTAAAAGTTCCAAATGTGCTTCTCAGGTTAGATACATTTAAAATCACTAGTCTGAAACTCTGTAAAGAAAGATTTCAGATCTTCTTTTTATTATACAAGCATATGCCATGATTCTTTTAAAAATGTACATCCTTATCAGCTGTCAGTAACCAGTAATCTTTTATATAATGATATTATCAAGAATGTTCTAGAAGCTAATTTACTGTAATGAAGAATGTATTTTCATAAAACAGTTCTTCTGCTGTACTCAATAAGCATTTATAGATCACTATATGTATAACATAAGAAAAAGAGTCATTGTATAATGTAAATCAGAAAAATAAAGTTATAATACTTTAATTGAGACAAATATTATGACAGGTTAATAATGTTTTTGCACAAGATACCAGTGGAGGAATGAAATTGACCTTTTGTGTTGTTTTCTTTCTAGGTTTCCTTGTGAACTGTTCCTACATTTTCAATACCTCAATACCAAAATGTTCAAATTGAAAAACAGGCTTCTGAGTCATATTTCAGAATGTGTTATTTCATTATAATAAGCTAGCAGTAAGTTGCAGAATTATTTCAACAACTGAACGTAAAATCTCATAGGATGCTTAAGTGTAATTCTTCTTGGAATCCTTTCTGACCCAATTCAGCCTGCTCTAAAAGACCTTCCAACTGGACAGCATGAAAAGTTCAGCCAAAATTTCTCTGTATTTCCATTGGGGAAACACTAATATGACATTACAGATGGTGCAACAAAGTGTGTTAGAATTATACTTTTACTCTTAGATGCTGTATGACTTGCTCAAGAAGATTTATAGCAGTTATTACTGTGAGCTAAATATTGACTTCAGATATTCAGATTTCCTTTACCCTAAACATTCTGAACATTTGAAATATCACATGTGAAGTAGCAAAAAATCACATTCCTTGACTAGGAGTTGCTTAGTATGAAGATAAGGGATATTAATTACACTTGATAAAATCAGAAGAATGATTCTGGCAATGACCTGTTTCTTAATATGTATTGAATTGTTCTATTACTTTTGGATCAGCAATCTTTGTCTCCTGTCAGGGCTGATTGGGTCTCGTGGTTATCAGTACATGCTGCTGCCTGCAGATGTTCAACATTATACTGAATATGTAATGAAAAAAAATAAAGCTCAACATTTTTCCTCTCTGCTTTATTCCAAAAGTTAGAGAAACTTGGCCAGTTTATCTGCTTGCCAGAAGTTATGTGTTAACTCCAGATATATGTTAACTCTATATATTCCATGAGATTTGAAAAGAAAAGGAAAATGGAAATTAATTCCCCAGGTTAGTAGAACTGCAAAGAAAAAGTGGAGTCTCTGACATGGTAAAGCAAGTTAAAATTCTGATTTTATATTTTATGCAAATAGTCAATCTTACCAACATTTTAAAAATTCATACCCTTTACTCCTTTGTGATTAGCAAATTTACCATTGTTTTGCTGAAAAATAACCTTTCAATTCTGATGTGGAATGAATGTGGCAACTGTGACAAGATGAAATACTAATGTCCTTGAGACTTACACTCTGAAAG